>PVIH01026647.1:0-18365 GCA_004025045.1 Sigmodon hispidus | reverse complement strand
TGCAAGCAACTTACAGAGTCTAGAAAATGACAGAGATGATATCTGTCTGCCTGGACAGTCACTTAAATTTTTTTTGTAACGTTGGGGCATCTATCTTTAGCCTATATGGCCCAAGTCTCTGTCATACCTTTTAGTGATGTAGGAAATCTGATACAGTCTATCAATTATTTTTCTTTGTGTCTAGAAGGATGCTTGTCAATGTTTTCTGCAAAGCAGGAACCTGAAGGACTATCTCGGCTTGTTTTGTCAAAACTGTGAATCAATCAGTATGGCTGTGTCATATATACCAAAGATGCATGTATATTCTTGGGCATGTATTCCAAGGATTCACAATCTTATCCCAAAGGCATTAACTCTACTATGTTTATAGTAACACTATTTGTAATAGCAAAAACCTGAAAATAACTTTGATGCCCCTCAACTGAGGAATTGATTAACAAACTGTGGTACATCTATACAATAGAATACTACTCAGCAGTAAAAAAATGACTTCCAATAAATTTGCAGGCAAATAGATGGATTTGGAGACAATCCTCCTGAGTGAAGTAACAGATTCCCAGAAAGTTAGTCATGGAACATACTTACTCATAAGTAGATTTTAGACAAAAAGCAAAAAGCACCCAAGCTTCAAATCACAACCCTTGAACTGCTTGGGATCAGAAGGAACATCCAAGGATAAACAGAGAAAAATAGAGAAAGATCTCCTAAATTGGGATCATAATGGATAGTGACCAAGGAGATGTCAGAACAGATCATGAAAGAATGAGGTGGTTCAGTGAGATGAGCAACAAAGACAGAGAAAAAAGTTTAGTTATCTTGCTAGAGAAACCCACTGTGGGATTGGAAAGAGGTAGAGCACTAAGGAAACATCCAAGAACTTACAGGATGTTCTTGGATGTTTAGGGTAGGGGGTTAGTGTAGGGGTACCTAAACAGGACTTCCTCTATAATTAAATATATGAGCACCCCATTTGTCATTATAGAACCTTCATCCAGCAAAGAATAGAGGCAGAAGCAGAGATCCATAGCTAAGCATCAGATCTAGTCCCTGTCCAGGTAAAGAGAGAAATAAGAGAGCCTATATCAGCTAAGGGATAGGGATTATGAGGAGTAGTCCCACAGAGATGGCTGGCTGGAGTTTTGGGGAGCTTACTGAATCAAAAACAGCCACTGGGGAATCATTCGAAAAAGAAACTAAAACCTGCAAAAATAGATGACTGCCAAAAGTCATAGGCAGTATGTGGAATCTTGTGGAGTAGAATCAGACTATGTTCCTGTGCATAAACGGGTCCCTTTGTGCCTATTCCCTACAGAGAAACACCCAACCCAGTCCTAATATTGGGATGAAAGAATCAAACCTACCTCAAATAAATATTCTAGACTAACTGATACATCTTGGTACTCCTTGCCCTCTTTGAGGAAGGGATGGGCAATGATGTGGGGGAAAGCTGAGAGAGGTCTGGGAGAGTTGGGAGCAGGATAGGGAGCGTGTGCAGGGGGATACATGGAAAAAACTTTTTAAATAAAAAAATAACTTTTTCCCATAAGATATATACTGATCACAGTTTCTCCTCCCTCAAATCTTTCCAGATATTCTACATCTCTGTACTAATCAAACTTCACACCTTCTCTCTGTCTTTTAAAAAAAAACAGGCAAATAAAACAAACCAATAAGTATTTAAAGCAACAATAAAAAGTATGAAAAACAGAAAGAGTCATATACACATGTAAAAACAAAACTCTTTAAATACAAAATTGGAAAACATAATACATATGTAAAGACCAGTAAGATTAAAAAAGTTCAAACAAAGCAATGTGAGACACAGCACATTTACAAAAATATTTAAGTCCAGCAGCCACTTTAGGTCCTCCAGGGCCTCTGTGATGTCCTTTTGGTACCTCAGCTTCCTCGTGGAAGTTCTGCAGGTTCCTTAGTCCCACTGTCTGCTGAGACCCTCTACCTTTCTCCTCCAACATAGCCCTCAGAACTTCTCCCAGCTCTGCTGCTCCAACAGTCTTGCTTTCTCCTCACTGTCATTGCTCCAAAAGCCCCCTCCTTTCAGATGGATGTCCTCGTCTTGTTGCAAAACCAAATTTCTTGCCATATTTGCTCCCATATCAGTTCCACCTCCGCTGCTACACTGTTATAGTAGTGCCCAGTAGATGCCTGTAACTTATGGCCTTGGTATCTCAAGCCTTTTTCTGCCAAGGCCCTTGCCACATTCCCACCTTAACCCTTTCCTGTCCTGACACTGCCTATAACTCAAGCTGAGTCATGTGAAAAGAACTGTAATATTCTGTGTAATGACAAAAGCTTCCTATAGTAAGGACTCATAGTTTATTTTTATGCTAAAATATCTTTAATTCTATAGTCAACTCAGGTTTGACTCAAACTTAACAGGAATACAGCTCCACATACTAATATTATAAAATTATATTACTTTTTATAAACTACTAAAATAATTAAAATATACAATGTAACATTCAGTTACCTTATAAATAATCAGATTGTTTAAATGTTTAGAACTATACTTTTAGTCTTGATAAATTATTAAAATAAGCTTTATTTAGTTTCCTATATATTTTTTTAATGTCAAGCCTTTAAATCAGGTATACTTACTAGGTACTTGGTCCTCAAATACCTCAGAGATCTACTGAATAAGGCATTTAAAATGTTCAAAATAACTATCTACAATAAACAGCGATCTTTTTTTTTTTTTTAACAAAATAAACTTTTAAACTTTCCAAAGACAACAGATGAAACACTGCACCAACAACTCTGTCTTGGCTGTTGTAATGTCCATCATTGGGCAAAACTGCTCCATGCCTCACCTGCCACCAGGAACCTGCATAAACTGTGGACATTTTGCATTGCATACTATGTTTTGCTTCATTAAAGTAAGTTTAATTTTTTTTCAAGTTCTTCCTATGCAGAAAATCTTTCTCAGACCTGAGTCTGACAGGTGAAGGCCCACTGCTCTGTGAGACAACTGAAGATTAAATGATGCTCTTTCCTGACAGCTGAAGACCAACTGCTTCTGCCATGACACACGTAACCCAGAAAAGACTATCTAAGCAAGTCTCTGTCATTTTAACTGATACAGAAAACATTTCAATTGTAATGCCTACATAACTTTATCCTTTTCACATCTCTGAAAATATTGATGGCTAACTGTAGCTTTAAGTATAGCAAACACCCAGCTTCCTGGTCAGTCCATTTTGTATGTAGAGTTTACATGGCTGATAGACTTGACACTAAGAAAGATTTGGAGTTTCTAAATTTCAACTACAAATGAGTATGTTATGTAGGTCAAGAAAAAATAGAATGGTACTATTATTCAGGTCTAAAAAAGTTATCTAAAGTATCTAGGACAGACTACTGCTGCACAGTATTTTACAGATCTTGAAAGAACAATACTCAACTTTGTAGAGAGCTGCATACAGCCACACCATAAACTGTAGAGAGCTGCGTACAGCCACACCATAAGATGGCACTGGCCTTGAGCACTCTCCCTGGTAAACAACTCCATATTTGGCTAGGCCAAGGATCTGGCTTGCTTCCACATATCTGAGCCTATTGGTGATGCCAACATGGTTATCTTGGATTGGATGCCCTGAGGGTATTTAGCTAAGAGCAGGCTTCCCCCCAGGGGGTAGTCAGTGAGTGAGTGAGTGAGAGAGTGAGATAGTCAGTCAGTCAGTAGAAACCAGATTGTAAAGGACTCGAATAAACTGCAAAGAGAAGGATCCGGTGTTGCGTCTTCCTTGCTTGCGAGGTTGCGTGTGACACAACTTCATTTGGAATAACAGAAAAGCCAGGATTGCCAAAACAATTTTACTCAACAAAAGAACCTCAAGAGACATTGCTGTCCCAGACTTCAAGTTAAACTATAGAACTACAGTGATAAAAGAAGCCTGGTACTGGCATAAAAACAGACTTGTGGATCAATGGAATTGAACTGAGAATCTGGGCATTAATATAAAAACCCATGAACATCTGATCTTTGACAAAGGGGCCCAAAATATTCAATGGAAAAAAGATAGTATCTTTAACAAATGGTGTTGACATAGCTGGATTGTAGTGTGTAGAAAAATGCAACTAGATCCAAGCCTGTCACCCTACACAAAACTCAAATCCAAGTGGATCAAAGATCTCAACATAAACCCAGCCACACTAAACTTGATAGAAAAGAAAGTGGGAAATACCCTCCAACGAATTGGCACAGGTGACCACTTCTAAATATAAATCCAATAGCACAGACACTAAGAACAACAATAAGTGGGATCTCCTGAAACTGAGAAGCTCCTGTAAATCCAAGGACACAGTCAATAGGACAAAATGACATCCTATGGAATGGAAAAAGATTTTCACCAACCCTATAAGTGATAGAGGACTGATCTCTAAAAAATATAGAGAACTCAAGAAATTAGAGTCCAAAACCTTGATTAACCCAATCAAAAAATGGTGTTCAGAACTAAAAAGGGAAACTCAGCAGAAGAGTTATCAATAGCTGAAAGGCATTTGAAAAAGTGCTCATCATCTTTAGCCATCAGAGAAATGCAAATCAAAGCAACTTTGAAATACCACCTTACACCTGTCAGATTGGCTAAGATAAAACACACAGATGACAGCAAGGGGAATGCTCCTCCATTGTTAGTGGGAATTCCACAGTGGAATGCAGTATGGTGGTTTCTCAGAAAACTGGGAATCAATGTCCCCAAGAATCCTGCAATACCACTTCTGGCATATACCCTAAAGATGAACATTTGCACTCCAAAGGCATTACCTCAACTATGTTCACAGCAGCATTATTTGTAATAGCAAGAACCTGGAAATACCTAGATTTCCCTCAACTGAAGAATGGATTAACAAACCTTGGTACATCTACACAGTGGAGTACTACTCAGCAGTAAGAAAAAATGATATCCTAAAATTTGTAGGCAAATGGATGGATTTGAAGAATTCCTCCTGAGCGAGATATCACAAACCCAGAAAGATAAGCAGGGGATGTACTCACTCAATAGTGGACTCTATTCAAAAAAGCAAAAAGCAAAGCATGTTCAAGCTTCAAACCACAACCACTGAACTACTTGTTATCTGAAGCACCTTAGAATGGTACCTTGGATCCCATTCTTTTCAGAGGAACACCTGACTCAGTCTTGTTGTCGGGGTGAGGAAACTGGATTTGCCAGAAGTGAATGCTGAACTGAGCTATATTGGGACCTTGGGTCCTCCTGCCCTTGCTGGGGAGGAGATGGGGAGATGTGGAGAAGAGAGAGTGACTACTGGAGGAAATGGGAGGGGGAAGGGACCTTGAATAAGTATATACACGAATAGAAAATGTGACTTTGTTCATAAAAAATTATAAAAAAACTAATAAAAAATATTATGATCACATAAATCTAGAAGGTGTGGAGTTGACAACTAAACTAGACATCACATGTTGGGAAAGTATTAAAATAAAACTTTTTTGGTAAAAGTAAAAGGACAGATCAAATGAAAAAAAATGCTGATTTGCTGAAAGCAGACAGAAAGTGTGGGTGGAGCTACCAGATTGGGAAAATCTTAGAGCATAGCAGATTTCAGACACAGTTGCCACAGGGATGTACGACAAGAAGATGGTAGCAGATGCAGGGGAAATATGTTGAAATGCTACTCTGAGAAAAGGTCCTGAGCTGCATGGCTGAAGAAAAATGGTTTAGTTTAAGACTGAAGATTTGGCAAGTTATATGTCAAGTGGCATAAAAATAATATAAACCTTTTAGGATAAATGGAGCTGAGTGTGGTTTAGAACTTTTGTTCTAGTACTGGAAATTTCAGGCTAGAAATTTAATACAACTAATGGTCATTGATATCTCTCAATATCAGTAGAATCAATTCCATAATAAAAAGACATAGGCTAGCAGATTGAAAACAAAAACAAAATACCATGATCACTTTTGCTAAAGAGAGAAATAGACCTCAATATCAAAAATAAACATTGCCACAAAGTAAAGTTTGGAAAACATTCTTTCCAAGTAGATGGATTTAAGAATCTTGCCATTTAAATATTTAACAAATAGACTTCAACCTAAAAATAATCGAAAGAGTTGGAAGACATATCATCCTCATCAAAGAAAAACCTCATGAAGATGACATTTCAGATACTAATATCTATACCCTAAATGCAAGGGCACTTACATTTGTAAAGATCAGATAGACAATTTAAATATACCTATAACTCCTGAGGAAGTATAAATAGCCACTTAAAGTCTCCCAAAAACAGCCCTGAAACAGAGTTTTAGTGCATATATTTTATCAGAATTTCAAAGAATTAATGCCAATTCTTCTTAATTATTTTAAATTTTATTTGTGAAGATGACAATAAAAATATCTTATTAACATCTTGAGATTAACAATTTTCTAAGTTGTTTTCAAGTTTTCTGGTGATTCAGCCATTCTTAGTTATGGAGCATAAGATTCATTTGTATTTTTTGTTTATGAGAATATCTTGCTATATTATCCCTGAAGTCAAATGGGGTGCTTCTATTTAATGTGAAACTTATGGCTTTATAACAAGAGCAGAGGAAGTACAATAGGGTGATTCCTATTGTGGAATATTTTTGCTTTGATAGAATTATTCTGAGATATAAGCAATGGTGAATAACTGTGGTTATCAGATATGACTCTTAATATTCTTGACATGTAGAATGTCTCCTAACAAGGTTTCTTTCTACATTAAAAATTAAAATGTTATAACTTATTTTTCCATCTTAAATTTTATTTATGTTAAAAATATACAAATTAATTTAATTAAAACTTGATGTATTGTTATTCACAATCTATATCATGTTTAATATTTTATGTTTCTGTCTTTTTAATATTAGTATAATATTTGAAAGCCTTATTTTGTTATATTACTGGAGAAGAAGATAATTGTTTTATATAACTTTTTAATTTATGTGAAGTTTATATAAAATATTAAATTTCTACAATACTCTAAGTTCTCAAGAGGCCATTAATTTAGATTCCATAATTTTATACAACTTTCCAATTTTCTATCATAAAATAACTTTATTTTTTAAAAAACAATCTTTAGCTACACATAGAAAAAAATTTTCATCCAAATTCTTGTATACAGTACATTTTAATTAAGCCCCAGGTATAGGACATGCTTGGTATAGTTATAAAAGGATAGTATTTTACTTTAATTATTATGTTGAACCAAAATTCACTGGGAGGAGTGATTAAGTCTTGTCTCTGGTTGGCCTGTTTTGTATCAGAGAATCACAAGTGGATTAGCAAACTTTATTATATAAGCTTTGTGTCATAAGCACACACATCAGTGAGAAGAGAAGGCAGCTATGGTTCTTGGTGTGTTTCTGGGGCTTGTACTCTCATGCCTGCTTCTGCTGTCACTATGGAGTCAGAGCTCTCAGAGAAGAAAGCTTCCTCCTGGCCCCATTCCTCTCCCAGTAATAGGAAATATTCTTCAAATTGATCTTAAAAACATCAGCAAATCACTGAGGGATGTAAGTACATATTTGGCTTTTCCAGTAGCATTAAGAGAGAAGTAAATGGACATTTGTTTAGTTGAAATATGTGGCTGGCCATGCTGTATGTAATACAAAATTGTAAATTTGTCACCCAAGCTTGAAGTACCAGCTACATTTTCATTGAGTCACTGTTAGAAATCACAGAATGTTGTAATGTGATCTGACTAGTTAAAAATTAGAGAAAGTTTAGCAGAATAAAAAAAATCACAGTATATCAAAAGTAAATGTTTTTTTTTTCTCCTTAAAATTTTTGGCTGTTGCTTGAAGGTAAAAATAGGAAATAATTAGATTTGCTTCACATATCTTAGCCATTCATTGTATGTAGAATTATCAAACAAATAGAACTCCTATGAAAAATTTAACCTCTCTTCAATTTCTTGAAAAGTTAAATAAGAAAAGATAGGAACAAGTAGTTAGCCAGGTCTCAGTAGTTGCTATTAGAATTTGTTTGAATCTGATCATACCCATTCTTCTGAGAACAAAAATATGGAATGATGTCAGAATTTGTCTCAGGAAAGCATTGTACATTCTAGGGAATTTTTCTTTGTAATGCTTGTAGATAGCAAAGCAGCTTGTGTGATGAAACATTTTAACATCACTTGAAAATAGAGAATACTCTTGCTAATGCTAGAAGTTCTGATTCAGGATCTCTCTGAGAAGAGTATATAGGTTATGTTGAAGCAGTCAGTCACCTGGGCATTAATTTTAAGGTGAGCATCAGCTGCAGCAAGCCGCCTCTGTCCTGCAGAACAACGAGTCACCACAACGCACGATTCTTCTCGGATCATACTTCATTGGAGTACAGCTCAGTTGTGAAATGGTGGAAAGAAGACCCTGAGCCTGAGATTCAGCCTGCTTATATAGGGAAGCCTGGCATGTGATTGGTGTCCATCACAATGCCTCATTAACATATAGCCGGTGATTGGTTCAACGTAGACTCATTAGCATATGGCTGGTGATTGGCCCAAAATAATGGCTCATTAGCATATTTGAGGACCGCATTGGATAGGTCCTTTTTCAATGCCTAATTAGCATAAACACACCGGATTGGTCACTACTCGATGCCTAATTTGCATAAGCAGCAATAGAATGTTCCGGCAAGCTGTGCAAAGGCAAACCGCGCCCTACAATCAGCAGATGATAAATTAATGGCTTAATATGAAACACAGAATATAGAAGTGTTTGGATTTTTGATTTCTACAATTTGATATTTGGGATACTGGAAAATAAATTGTAATATTTCTGCTTTTTATTATATATCAGATAAAAATAAATGCAAAGTATGTAGACTTAAAAGAAGTCTAAAACTTATTTACAAAATGGGTGGGCAATTGTAGACTATTTATAAATAAAAGATATCACTATTATTCTAATATATTTATGTATAAAATTAAAATATTGATAAAACATGTAGTTCAAACTATAAAATTATAATGGTAAATCCGTGATTATTGAACATATGGCTGAGTAGTGGTTGTACATTCCTTTAATTTCAGCACTTGAGACACCAAGGCTGGTGGGTCTTTGAGTCTGAGACCATTCTGGTCTTCAGAGTCAGTTCCAAGACAGCCAGGGTTAGACAGAGGAACCCTGTCTCAAAAGCAAAACAAAAACATAATTTAGTATATTGCATAGAAGAAAAGCTCCCCCCATCTGAAGAAGAGACTACATTTAATTTTTTCCCGGGATTTAAGTAATTTTTGATCTATATAGGACACCATAATATTTATACTATTATTTAGGGCAAATATGGATTTCTATTATACCAGATATCAAAATTACTAATTATATAGGTTTCTTTTTTCTTTTTTATACTTATTCTTCTCTCATACAATATATCCTGACCAGAGTTTTCCTTTCTTCTACTTCTCCCAGTTTCTCCCCACTTCTCTTCTCCAGATCCACTTCCCTTGTATGTGTCTTCAGAAAAAAAAAATTCTGAGGGAAAGCTGAACACAAAGTAAATATATGTGTATCAATCTTATTTGCATTATCACCCTTGATAAGTCATGCTTATGATTTTTATCTTCTTCATAGTTATTGCTATCTTATCAGCATTTTAAATTCATTTTACTGTTTTTCTTGATAAATACAAAATAAATAAAAAAATAAAAAAATACTGTGATTTCTTAGAACTTTCTAACTCAGTTCATTGTTTTTCTACCCAATAGAGCTTAAGGTCTAAAATGGTAATGCTTCCAACATTGTCTTTTTCTTCCAGGATTGTTTGTTGTATCTGGAATCCTTTGTGTTTCTATATGAATATTAGCATAAGGTTTCTTTATTTTTGTGAAGATTGAGATGGGGTTTTATCAGAATTGCATTGAATCTATACATAGCTTTCAGCAGAATAGTTAATTTTACAACATCAATTCTATCAACATTGAGCATGAGATGTCACTCATTTTCTAGTATCTTTCTCCATTTCCTTAAAAGCTTAAAGTTTCAGTATAGAGGTCATTTACTACTTTGCTTAAGCCTTTTTTTTCTAGAAATTTTATTTTCTTTGAGGACACTGTGAATAAAGAAAGTATATCAAAAAACAAAACAAAACAAAACAAAACAAAAAACAAAAAAAAACCTCCCAGGGGACAATAGCCAAACATGTCAAAAGCAGATTCAGCAAGACAAGGAAAAAGTTCTGATATGCAAGCCTGACAAGTCAACCCAATAGGAAGAAAAGAGTCCCTAGATCAGGCAAAAGAGTCATAGACACACTGGATACCACTGTTAGGAGTCCCATGAAACACCAAGCTAACAGCTATATGCACAGAACCTGGTGCAGATCCAGCAAGTCATTCTGAGTACTGCCAGCTCCAAAATCATAAAACAGAGACTTATGATTAATTATGAAAGCTCAGCCTTAGTTTAGGCTTATTTGTAACTAGCTCTTAGGACTTAAATTAATCCATTTTTATTAATGTACATGCTTCCACATGGCTCATGGCTTTTTCCTCTCCTCCTGTATGTCTTGCTTTCTCTGTTTCTGGCTAGTGACTCCTATCTCTTCATCCCAGAGCTCTATCTGTCTGGAAATCCCACTCATACCTTCTGACTATCTATTGGTCATTTAGCTTTTTATTAAACCTATACAGTGACATATCTTTACACAGTGTAATAAAATATCTCACAACACTTCTCTCTTTTTTGTCTAAATAAAAAGGAAATAATTATAACTATAACATAATAAAACTATGTATAATGAAAACAATTATCAGGTAAGAATTACATTTACAATGTCTAGTCCATTTGTATTTGGAAAATTTAGAGAATATACTCCCTTATTTTTCCTCTCTTGATGAGTCCAATTATTGTATCTAATTTACTTTCTATCATTTCTAAAGAAAATTGTAACTATATCTATCTCATCTTCAATTCCATCAAAGACTTAAGGAGGATATAATATCACTTGAGTAAACAGGAAGTATAGAGAAAGTAACTTAAAAATATAAGAAATAACAGAAACAGCTGGCTATCTAGATAGTCACACTAGGTTACTCTGTAATGTTGGGGCATCTGTTTTTGGCCTACAGTTTGTGAATATCTGACAAAATTTTCTGTATAGCAGGGATTTTGAAGGACTGGCCTACCTTGTCTTGGTAAAGTTCAGCAGTCACTTTTTTGTGTGTCCTTCTTATCCAGTTCAGAGAGAATATTGCCAGCAATTGAGGCAAGAGCAGTTTCTTTGCTCAGTGGCTAATTTTGTCACAACAAAAGCAAACTCTATATGTAGGATATTTGATGTCCATCATTCATTTTTG
The DNA here is from genome assembly GCA_004025045.1 of Sigmodon hispidus. Lineage (NCBI taxonomy): Eukaryota > Metazoa > Chordata > Mammalia > Rodentia > Cricetidae > Sigmodon > Sigmodon hispidus. Next base: position 7,069 of record PVIH01026647.1, on the reverse strand, counting down.
AAGTAGATTGGTGCTGCCAGAAGCAGACATGCTTCACTGTCATGAAAACCTTGTTATTAAAATATTTTAAATGTCATATACAGTAGGTTTTTGAAGTGTTTGAAGATCACCTATCTTAAATATATCTCCAGATGACTTTGAAAGCATATCTAATGTGACTATCAGTTTAATTGTTATAAATGACTAAGTAGTAACTTGTATTTTTTATTATCCTTAATAGCTTTCAAGGATGAGAACTTTACATTACATTTGTAAATGTGGTACATGGGTTTAAGGTACAATACCTTAAACAAGAGTAGTAATAATTTTAAATTTGTATCAATAAATAAAAATTCATACCAATGTATAATATTGAGACTAGTGGATATTGTAAAGTAATCACAACATCCCATTCTCTTATCCCATTGTTTCTATGCTACATCCCCCTTTTTTCTTCAGAAAGTGGTCCCTGAATCGAATCTCCTTTGTTCATCTTGTGAATAAAAAGACTACCCATTCCACTCTTTTTGATTGTGAGCATTATGTTCTCCAGACTGCTTCCTATTGTCTGGGGTTCATGACATCTGTAGGGAATCATGAGATAATTGGGATAATGGTAGAGTCCTGGGAGAGCTAACTGTATCATTTGTTGTCCAGTCTGTGTAATGGGAAAGTGCAGGGCTTATCTGAAGTCCTGGTGACAGTAGTCTGTGAGGTTAGGTCATCTCAGCTAGTAGCCTTAAAAATGTTCTGAATGAAAAATATTAAGGAAACTGTAACTGAGGCCTTCTGAGATGATAAAATACCTGAGATCCTTGTCTTTATTGGTATCTGGTCCCTTTCTCCCCCTGAAAAGAAACTTTTAATGTTAACATACATATCTTCATTAACACAAGACTGGAATGTACAATGTGTACAAATCAGTTAAGATAATTGTTTTTCTGTTTAAGTAGGTAAAAGGCATCTATTAACTTTGTAAGTTTTTTGTCTGTATAACCAAACTATAATATAAATACTTATCTATACCATATAATAGGATGGAATGTAATAAGTAGTAAAGAATCTGTAGCCAACAAGATTCATCATGCTTCATCCAGTCTCACATCTATTTCCATGCAGAGAGAAAACATATCTGTCACCTGTTCTGTAGTCTTTCTTGTTTTTCTTCATGTCAATCAAGATTTCCAATCAAAAAGAATACAAAGGCATAGTTTCTCCCAAAATGCAATATATATTTTGACAACCATCCTAAAGTGAAGACATTTTTAAATATATAAGTTGGTTTAATTCAGCACTTTTTTCTACTATCCAATGTATTTCTGTAGCTTCTCAGTAAAGCATTGTGCAATTTATCTCTGTTAGACTTTATTGCCCATTTCTGTTTACTAAGCATATCTTTTAAAGTGCAATTAGATATTTTTATAACTGCTTGTTCTTTAGGATTGTGTGGTAGACCTGTAATATGCTTTATATTATGCAAAAAACTGTTTAATTTTGGTAAAGAAATATGCAGAAGCACTGTTCACCTTAATTTATACAGGTATTCCCATAATGATTATAACTTCTAATAAATGCATAATTACAGAATCAGCCTTTTCAGAACTCAAAGTAGTTGCTTGTGGCATGCTGCTTCTGACCTGCAGAACGACAAGTCACCACACGCACGATTCTTCTCGGATCACACTTTATTGGAGTACAGCTCAGTTGTGAAATGGTGGAAAGAAGACCCTGAGCCTGAGATTCAGCCTGCTTATATAGGGAAGCCTGGCGTGTGATTGGTGCCCAACACAATGCCTCATTAACATATGGCTGGTGATTGGTTCAAAGTAATACTCATTAGCACATGGCTGGTGATTGGCCCAAAATAATGGCTCATTAGCATATTTGAGGATCGCATCGGATAAGTCCTTTCTCAATGCCTAATTAGCATCAGCACATCGGATTGGTCACTACTCGATGCCTAATTAGCATAAGCGGCAATAGAATGTTCCAGCAAGTTGTGCAAAGGCAAACTGTGCTCTCCAGTTGCTCATTGAAATCCTGAATATGTATAAATGGTACTGTACCCATACTTTAGTTTTCCAAACTCTGCAAAATGAAACACATTCAATTGCCAAAATTCATTTTTTCAAATGTATTTTGGATTACTTTTTGCAGGCAGTGGAATTTGGTTACAAAAATTAAGTAGGATGTTTCTTTATAATTTTCTAGGATTGTTGTCAAATGATAGAAAATTTTCATTATTGCCTTTTGCTAGAGGGCCTGGTAGACTGTTAGAGTATGTGATAAGTTTTATATACAAGGGATGATTTCTGTTGTTATTTCTTTCTAGCAACTGAGTAATTAACAAAGTTAATTTTCCAAGCACCTGGAATTAGGTCAGTAGTTTCAATATGTATAATGACTCTTTCTGCATTTTGAGAATCAATAACTATATTAAGAGTTTCTGGTAAATTTAACAATACCATAAGACTAGCATATAATTCTGACTTTTGAGGGGAATCATAAGACTTTTGAGCCACTTAAAGTTCCTAACTTATAATTCATTTTTTCCTAATTTATTTGCAACAGTATAGAAAGAAGGCAGGGGCTCCAGAAATTGATGTTCATTGCACACTGTTAATTCTTCCCACAATGTGAGGAAAAATATAATTAGTTCTTTTTATAAATTTAAGTGTCTGGCATTTGGTTTGTTTGTTGCTATTATTTCCCAAGAAATTTCTGCAGGTTTTTTGACAGTCGTTATTTTCTCCCTGTAATGAGGAAATTTCAGTATTAGTAAAGAGTACTACAATTTTTGCTGAATCTATTTTTTTTAATTGATGAGGTCTCAATTTTTCGTTCAGAATCAGTTCAGAAATCTTTTCTACATAGTTTTTTAAACTTTTTACTCTGTTTTTGTGGCAAAAATATTCACTCTAAAATATTATCTTCTCTCTGCATAAAAATTTCTGAAGGAAAATATACATTGGGCAGTATGGCCAGATAGAGCCAAGTGATCCACATGTGCATTCTGTAGTTTCTTTTCTTCTAAAGTCAGTTCTCTCTCAGTCTCAGCTGATATGTTTCTTAGAATATTTAAATTATCATTACTTTGTAAGTTTTGAAATAATTTACTTAGTTCTTTAGCTATCAATCTGATTATGGGCTTTAGGCTGTTAAAATCTCTCAGCAACTTTTGAAACAAGGCAATTTTTTTGCTTATTCAGATATTTTTCTAAGGTATTTGCATCTGAATCAGTTCATAAGATATTATCTGTATTATGGTAAATTATAGATTAAAAAACTGATTACAAATTCTTTCTTCTTTTCAGTTTTTAATAAATATATATATTTATTATTTGGTGATTTTACATCATGCACCCCCATCAAACTCACTTATCAGACCTCTCAGATTCCTGCCCAATCTTATGAAATCCCCATTTACAAAACTACCCATTCATGCCGCTCATTTACTTACTGGAGAATAATTAAACTCCCTGTTGCCAAACTCTTAAAGAAAACAAGTCTTTCCTCACTCACACACTTGCCAGAGGCTTTCAATGTAGAAGGGAGGTATTGTGTCATTTAGCTATAAGTAAATATTGGCATAAGATAAGGCTGTTTAACCTTGGACTGGCACCTTGGAGCTCATTCCCTCAAGAACACCTGACCCAGTGATGTTGGGATGAGGAAGGGATACATGAATAAAAAAATATGATTTCATTCATAATAAAAAAGGCTGTTTAACATCCCTTGTAGAAGATATTTCCACTGATACCTTTTAGCAGGCTGGTAATTGTTATAAATAGGCAATGTAATGGCAAATTTTTTTCTGTCTGGTTCTTGTAAAGATATAGTAAGAAAAGCAGTTTTTATTTATTTATTATTAATATGATTAGGATATCATTTTATCTCACTTCTCAGTCGTACTCCATTATATAGATGTATCACAGCTTATTAGTCCATTCCTCAGTTGAGGGGCATCTGGGTTGTTTCCAGGTTCTTACACATATGAATAATTGTGCTATGAACATACTTGAGAGAATGCCTTTGGAGTACAAATGTGCATCTTTAGGGTATATGCCTAGTAGTGGTATTACTGGATCTTTAGGAATATTGATTCCCAGTTTTCTTTTTTTATTTTGTATATCATTTTAATTTGAATACATTTATGTGCATACAATACAAAAACACATATCCACAATGAATAATCTTTATGTTTATTTAGTGTAAAGTCATTTTATTTTTTCATTGTAGTTTTTGTTTTTCTTTTCTTTATTTATTTTTAAATGAAAATAAAGTCATATTTTCATCCATGAATATCTTGTTCAAGCTCCCTTCCTCCTCCCTCCCCTTCCAGTCAGTCACTCTCTCTTCTCCACATTTCTTTATCTTCTCACCATCAAGGGCAGGAGGTCCCAAGGTCACAATATGTCTTAGTTCAGCATCCACTATTGGCATTTCCACTTTCCACACCCCAACATCAAGAATGGTTTGGGTGTTCCTCTGTATGGAGTGGGATCCAAGATGCTGGTCCAGGTCCTTCAGTTCCCAAGCTATTCAGTGTTTATGGTTTGCAGCTTGGAAATGCTTTGCTTTTTGTTTTTTTGTTTAGAGACTACTAATAAGAAACTTCCATATTGCATTTCAGAGTGGATGAACCAGTTTACATTCCCACCAACAATGGGGGAGTGCTCCCCTTGCTCAGCAACATCTCCAGTATAGGCTGTCATCTGTGTCTTTTATCTCAGCCAATCTGACAGGTATAAGGTCATATCTCGAAGATGTTTTGATTTGCATTCCTCTGATGGCTAAAGGCACCAAGTACTTTTTCAAGTGCCTTTCAGCCATTTGTAATTCTTCTTCTGAGAATTCCTTTTTTAGTTCTGAACCCCATTTTTTGATTGGGTCCCATCTCCAGGGCAAGCTGCATGATCAGACAAGGAGTTAGGACTTTGAAACTCTGACCTCCTGTCCAGAGCCGAGTCACACGTTAGGGAGTTTGAATCCTGGGCTGCACATTCAGAGAATTCCTCCCTAGGATTGGGGTCACATGAAAGAGTCTAATCACAGACTCTACTAGCAGACAACCCCTAGGCTTCAGCTGTGAAGATCAGAGTCAGAGATCGAACAGACCCCTTACTCAGAACTGACAGAAGACACAAAAGTCCTCTAGCCACAACTGACTAGGAACTGACCAAATGTGAATCACCAAAGTCATGGGCAGATACAAGTGCAAGAATGCATATAACAATACAAAAAAAAAAACAACAAGGAACACCAGAAGAAATTGGTGGTTCTAAAACTACAAGACCTGAACAGAGCAATGAAGAAGAGACAGAAGAAAACTTTAGCAAAAAGACCTTTATGAAGATTATTAAGGCCTTCAATGAGGACAAGAAAATTTATCTTAAAGAAATAGAAGAAAATACAAACTAAAAACTGAAAGAGGTGAGCAAAACCTTGAAAGAAAACTGAGAAAAGGAAAACAAAAAAATGAAAGAAACATTTAATGAAATAAAAAGTGAATTAGAAGAAATAAAACAGGCACAAAAATGAGGCAAAGGTAGAAATAAAAAATCTGAAGAAGAGCTGGAACTACAGTTTCAAAGTCCTAACTCCTTGTCTGATCATGCAGCTTGCACTGGAGATGGGACCTAGCTAGGCAAGCTAGGAGTCCTTAGAAGAGGCCCCTCCCAGCTCAAAAATCTGTTTTAAATCAATATTTACAATATGCCATCCTTTAGGTAAAAGAGAAGGGAAGGGAATTCTATGCTGTAAAGAGCCTAGTGGCTACAACATCATATTAGTTTCTCTTAGATCTGTTACCATTGTTTATTTTCCAATGTTTTTATTGTTGTTTCTTTTTTTCTTTTTTATGATGAATAAAGTCATATTTTTTATCCACGGATACCCTTGTTCAAACTCCCTTCCCCCTCTGGCCCCTACCAGTTATTCTTTCTTCTGCACATCACTTTATTTCCTCCACAGCAAGGGCAGCAGGTCCCAAGGTCCTAATGTGGCTCAGTTCAGCATCCACTCCCAGCAGATCCATTTTCCTTGCTCCAAGACTTGTTCCTTGTTCCTCTGGAGGGAATAGGCTCCAAGATGCTGGTCCAAGGTGTTTCAGATCTCAAACTGTTCAGCGTTTGTGGTTTGCAGCTTGGACATGCTTTATTTTTTGCTTTTTTGTTTAAAATCCACTAATGAGTGAATACATCTTCTATTTCTGAGTTTGTGATTCCTTGCTCAGGAGCATATTCTCCAAATCCACCCACTTGCCTGTAAATTTTAGGTTATCGTTTTTTTCTTACTGGTGAGTAGTACTCCATTGTGCAGATGTACCACAGTTTCTTAATTCATTCTTCAGTTGAGGGGCATCTGGGTTGTTTCCAGGATCTTGCTATTAAGAATAATGCTGCTATGAATATAGTTGAGATAATGCCTTTGGAGAGCGAATGTGCATCTTACAAATATAGAAAAATTCCAAAGACTGGCTGATTCTTCAATATGTTGAACATTTAGCTCCTCCTGTACCAGCTGTTCTAATGCCTTCAATTTTTCTGATGTCAAAGACCAATGTTATACCAAGATATGTTTTCAGTTAACCTTTTTAAAGGTGGTCCTATTTGTAGCATTAAAATCCACTAGCTGTTGAGACCTATATATATACAACTTGAACAGTCTGTGACCATTCTTGATAATACCTTTTAATATTTCTCTCAGAACATTTTTCTTTTATTTTACAGTTTGTTTCTGAGTTTTATAGAATATTAATCTGTGTTTTCCATTGGTACATCAAGTCATATTCCCATAAATTCATTGCTCTGTTGTCTGTATATGGTTTTAATTTTTCTACCTGTCCTTCTGGTTCTATGCATTTGACCAATCTTACACTTAGTTTTACCTGAGATAAAGTTCCAGCCTCAAGAATTAAGAGGCCAATATGGGTGCAATGATTTTGGAGAAATAATTGTTTTATCTGAACTTAAGTCTATCATAACTTTAGCTTCAATGCTGTATACATGTATTTTTAACTTTGGTCTCTGATCATTGATATCAGTTTTCCAAGATGGTTATTTTTCATGTCTCCTGAACCTTTTTTTTT
>PVIH01026646.1:0-18376 GCA_004025045.1 Sigmodon hispidus | reverse complement strand
TTTTTTTTTTTTTTTTTTTTTTTTTTTTTTTTTTTTTTTTTTTTAAACTTTATTTATTTATTTATTTGCCTTGGTGTTTGCCTGGAACTGGAACTACAGACAGTTGTTAGCTGCCATGTGGGTGCTGGGAATCGAACCCGGGTCCTCTGGAAGAGCAGACGGTGCTCTTAACCGCTGAGCCATCTCTCCAGCCCCTCCTGGTTGCTTCTAATGCTGCTGTTTTCCTAAGCCTGCCTTAAATACCTTCTTCACCCAGTTGTATCACATCCAGGTTAGGATTAAAGGAGTAGGCTGCTCTATTTGGTAGTCAGCCCTGAACTCACAGTACACAGAAAGATCTCTGTCTCTGGAGTTATGGGATTAAAGGCAAGGCAGAGTCACTGTCTGCCTGGGAGCCTGGAACTCCCTTTGTAAACTAAACTGATCTCAAACTCAGATCTGCTGGGATTAAAGGCATAGGTCACTACTCCCCGTTTCTCCCTGTGCTGGGATTAAAGGTGTAAGTTACCACTCTCTGATCCTCCTGAATTGACAGTGGTTAAATCTCTTCTCTAATATTCCAGACTGGTTTTATTAAATATATAACATATCACCACAACTGGGCATTTTTACCTGTGAATTATTATGAAGATGATTTCCTCCTAAACTGCACCATCCAATTGGTAATAATAATGTTAATTTAAATAGGATTTTTTGATTAAAAATGAAACAAGGAAGTGTCACAGCTAGAACCATGAGTTTCCATTGAGGAGCCACATAGACTGTGGCTTAGGTTAATAATTAAGAAAAATATTTAAATTCCATAGCCCAGCTAGGTTAAATTCTTTTAACCTTAATGTTGGGAGATGTGCTCACAGGTTTCAGAGAGCATCACAGCTGAAACAAAGCTTTGAAAATAACTGAAAGTTGGACTAAGATGTTTTTGTCAAATATCTTTGAGGTAAAAAACGCAATAAGACAATCTAAAGTTTGAGAAAGGCACAGAGTTGAGTGAGGAACTCTTTAAGGTCAGGGAACAAGAACAAAGCAGCCCAATTACCATTAGCTCATGTGCCTTTCTTGCTAGGATTGGTTGATGGCCAAAGGTGATGATTAATTCCTTATACTCATTTTTGCCCTCAGTCTCTGGATATAAGAAACTATTGATGAGTGGGTATATACCCTAAAGGTTTAAAGTAGAGCTGACTGATCCTTTTTCATAGTAGTAGTTTAAGTTTGCGATTCCTTTAAGATTCCTTATAAAATTACCTTTCAAGATAAGTAATAAAGTAATTGATCCTTTCTGTGTAACTGCAAATTACAGCCTGCCAGTGAAAGACCTGACCGAGAGTACCTTGCTTGCCCACATGGTTAATCTACAACAAGCTGCTTGGGTGTGAATGTATGTGGGTTCCTGGGATAATTTGTTTTTCACTGTAATACGTAAAATGTATAATTATATAAGGGATATGAAAAACATGCTGTTTTTAAAAATTGTACTCATTGTAATTATTCATTTGAAAAACAGAATGTAACCACATTGTAATGTTTATATTGCCTGAAAGATTTTTCTAGAGCACAAGCTGTAAGGAAAGGAATAAGATAGAATAAAAATGAATTAGAAGGAAAATATCAAGAATGAGAGAAGAAAACACCAGGAGAATAAAGAATACAAAAGAAAAGGTCTGAAGGAAAACATCAAGGGAATGAGAGAGTGTCTTTTTCCTAACCCCCTTAGATTAAAAAAAAAAAAAAAAAGCCATGGTATGCACTGACTCTGGAGGCTGGTCCACCTGGGGATGTCCACCAGGCAGCGATAAGGTATTCCCCAATTGTGTGATGTCCTTCTGCTTCTCTGTCTCTCCCTAACCCCCGACCAGAAGCAACCAAGGTGTCTACAGGCTTAAAGGATGCACCACGGTCAGGTGGTGCGTTTTCTCAGCTCAGAGTCTCATGTTCTGGGAGGCTGGGGTTCTGGAATGTAGGGTGGCTCCCCCCTCCCTCCCGCCCCCAATATTATCCAGTCCTTCTGGAACTCTCCTGACAAAGTTCTCTGGTTAGCCCAAGACCTGTTAGAGGATATTGGGGGTGGGAACAGCTCTGGAAAGAAGTCTAATGTTAAAGGGGCAGATGTGTCTCTCCACAGCCTGCTGACAAGCAGCAGAGCCTGGCACCCTGTGTTCTGGATACAGAGTACATGGGGACAGTAGTCACTATCGAGACTTCTGACTCAGTTAAGTCCTTACACAAGACAGAGGGCGCCCGAAGAAGGTGAAGGGCTCTGAAGAACCAACCAGAGTTTGAGGTGGAGAACCGGAGCTGGGCATCCCACCCCTGCCTGGTGCCAAGGATCCAGATCTTTCCTTTTGTTATTTGAGGAATGTGGAGGCTGAAACCATTCCCTTATGGTTCTTTATTTATTTTTTTTTTAAGTATAAGCCCCATTTTATTTTTCCAAGGTGTTTTTTTCCTTCTGTCTTTATGTAGCCACCGCTTTACATGGGCTTTAGTGGAGGTCGTGGTGCAGCACCAGCAGGTCTAAACCGTGGCGGGGGTGTTTGGTCCCTGCGGGCTTCATGAGACTGATACCTGACGACTTTGCTATGAATAGCACAACTCACACAATAATGAAGCTTGACATAGAGTTTGGGAAGCACATAAGCGTCGAAGACACTTGCTTCAGATATGTCCCTGACAGCAGCGGCCTCTACAATATTCCGGATGACGAACTTCTTTATGGCCTTGTCCTTGGGCACGCACCGGGCGCAGTTCGTGCAGCGAATCGGCTGCACATGGCCACGGCCCTTTTTGGCACGGCCGTTGTTTCTTCTTTTTTTGGTCATCTCGGAGCCAAGACCCGAAAGAGCTCCCTTATAGTTCTTATTATTTTATGTGTATGGTTGTTTTGTCTTCACATACACTTGAGAACCATTGTGTGCCTGGTGCCTGAGGAGGCCAGAGAGGGTGTCAGATTCCTTGGAATTGGAGTTTCAGAATGATGTTAGCCACCATGGTGTTGCTGGTCCTCTGGAAGAGCAGCTAGTGTTTTTAACTGTGGATCCACCTCTCTGTAGCTCTGCCTCCTGGCATAGTTCTCCCTTTGGGGTGCATCAGAATAAGATGACCAGCTCTAGTGGATTCTTTATCCTGGAGCACATTCAGACGATTTAAGCCGTGTCTGGCTGAGGGGAAGACCACACAAAGGAAGCTTTGTTGATTGCTTTGTTTTCTGACAGAGTCTCACTATGTAGCTCTGGTTGTCCTAGAACTCACTATGTAGACCAGGCTGGCCTTGAATTAACATAGATCTGCCTACCTCTGCCTCGTAAGTGCTTGAATTAAGGTTGTGCAACACCATGGCCTGCTTGGAAATCTTTTTGAAAGGAGCCACATATAACTGCTTCCCCTAGTTAATAGAAAGGCAAGTTTTTAGAATAGGGTTCCCACAGACCCCAAGACAAGACTGTAAAAGGTACTGTATTGAACATTCTTTTTCTGACTTGATTCTGATCACTTTTCAAATACTCAAAAACTCAGACAAAATAGTTGATGGATGAATGTTAAGCAATACCAAGAGGCTTTTAAATGTATTTGAAAGAATCAAGATGTAATGCCTCATGCCTATAATTCAGCAAGCACTCTGGAGACTGAGACAGGCGTGTCTCAAGCTTGAGGCCAGCCTGGGCTACTTAGTAAGGTCCTATCTTAAAAAAAAATACCAGTAGCAATAAAATACTATTTACAATAAAATATTATTGAAAACATCAATAGCAATAAAGCTAAAGTTAAGTGCATTTCCCCCCTTTCTGTGTGGGTTTAGCCTCTACTCTGAGCTGACTTGCTTTTTTTCTCCTTCTTCTCTTGGCTTCTTCTTTCTTTCTTCTTCCTTCCTTCCTTCCTTTCTTTCTTTCCTTCTTTCTTTCTTTCCTGTGCAGCCCTGGGACTCCCTCTGTAGGCCAGGCTGGTCTCTAACTCACAGACTCTCCTGCCTCCCCCTCCCAAGTGCTGGGATTAGACATGGACAGACTTGGCCCACCACTGCCTAGCTTGAACTGACTTTCTTAAAAAATTTTTTTTTATTTATGTATTTTATGCATGAATGTTTTGCCTGTGTGTATGTACCACATGTGTGCCTGGTATCCTAGAAGTCAAAAGTGAGCATCAGTTTGGTCCTTTGGAACTGGAGTTATAGATAGTTGGAGTCATCATGTGGGTGCTGGGAATCAAACCCCGGGGCCTCTAGAAGAGCAGCCAGCGCTCTTTACCAGCAGAGCCATCTCTCCAGCTCTGAGCTGACTTTCAAGGCCTGGCCTCAGTTGGTAGAGTGCTTGCCTAGAGTGCTCCAAGCCCGGGGTTTGAGCCACAGCTCTGAATAAACTGGGAATGGTGGTACATGCTGGAACCCTAACACTTGGGACCTGGAAGCAGAAGATTCAAAAGTCCCAGGTTATCCTGAATGCATAGTAAGTTCATGCTTGAGGCTAGCCTGGGATACCAAGAAAAAAGTTAAAGAATGATTGTTGCAGCCTAAAATAACTGTAGATAATACAGCTTTATAATAACAATGTAACAACTGTAAAATCCCTTTGCTTGTGCTAAATTTCTAATGCTGTTATCTATGAAAATTGAAAGCAAAAGGCTAGCAGGAAAGTTCCTGGATCAGGCCTGGGCCCCTTCTCCAGCATTCCTGGGTTGACCAGAGCTATATTTAGAACTTTGTGGCACACTGGCTGTGCAGCAGCTCAGGGATTTACTATACGGGAAACCTTGTAAAACTTGCTTGCAAGCTGATTCTTCAGTGTCTGTCTAGTGAAGACATTAAATGTAGCTACTGGAACAAGCTCAGGATCACATTCCTCTACACTGGGAGACCAAATCCTTCCTATATGAAGGATTTCACCCAGGGGAATGAATTCTCTCAAAGGGCCAACACACCATGAGGTCTGCAAAGGAGTCACTATGGTGTGGAGGCTCAATGTTTTTGCTTTTGTTAACACACATTGAATAGGTAATTCTTAATATTTGAGTAAATATTTAATTGTTATAAGTATGGAGTATTGAATAAATCAGTAAAACATCAAATATTTTTTGTTGTTTTGGTTTGTTTTTTTCTTTAGATGGGATCTCTCTATGTACTCCTGGTTGTCCTGGAATTTGCTGTGTAGATCAGGCTGGTTTAAACTCACAGAAATCCACCTGCCTCTGTTTCAAGTGCTAGGATTAAAGGCATGGCCCACTATGATTTTCTGGTTCTTAAAGAGTACAAGCAAAAGGTAATTTCAAACACGTGACCACCTTGTTTTAGGGCTGTTATAACTGAATAAATGAAACTGTGTTTGGGTTTGAACTGATATCTGGTCACAGACACTTTATGGAATGATTGTGGTCCCCCTTACAATCACAACCCCGTCACTGGGGAACACAGGACCCTTTTTACACGGTTCCTTTTATAGATTCTTAAAGTTTCTCCCAGATAAAAGAATTTTAAAACATTCTCAGAAGGAAACTCTAAGACAGGCTCATTGGAGTTTGAAAGAAAAGAAGGTGTGTATATGGGGGTGGCTGACAAGCTGGAGACCTTGGACGCTGCCAGGAATAGGGAGATGCTAAGAGAAAGATATACTTTCCCAGGTGAGATGGAGGGACAGACCAAAGACCACCCCTGAGCCTGAGGACAACCCTCTTCTGCTGTCTTACCCAGCTCTGACCTCAGAATGTATGTGGTTTGGACCTCCCTCTGCTGCCAGGAGCCAATGGCTTCTATAGAGGAGGCCAGGGAGCCTCACCGTCCCACCCTAAAATCTCCTGGTTTGCTCAGCTCCAGGAGGTGATGGGGCAGGATTGATTCTGCCTGCAGGGAGGCCCTCCTCCTCCCCCAGAGAGGTCTCCAATGTGGAAGGCTGGTTCCTTGAGGGGCCCACAAGGACTACTTATTTCTGGTTGAAAGTAACTACTGTGGACAGGACCTGAAGACTCAGGGAAGCCTTGTGTGTACTGGAATCGGGTGTGTCTGGAATTTGTGTGTTTCCTTGGGAGGACAGCCGTCATTCATAAGCCTGTGAAGCCAGAGAGTAGGATTAGACAAAGTTTGGGAGCACATTGAGATCAGCCTATGAGAGAAACCAATGACAAAGAGAAAGGCTGGACCATCACTGCCATCAACAGGCTACTGGTCATCAGACAGAGCTCTCTCAGAAAGTGTGTGGTATGCAAATGACTCATAAAAGGTCACTTTTCAGCACGAGGCCACTGCCCCTACCCTTTCTCCCCAGCTCTGGTCCACACCCCCTTGGAGCTGCTCTTTCCCTTAATAAAATGCCCCTGTCTTTACTTCTGTCTATATGTCCTTACCCATGTAGGACATGGTTCAGGACATAAAACCATGTTTAAACCTCAGTCATCAGCTAACCTTTGCTGTCTAGGGACATGCAATAGATATTTGAAGAGCTGTCAACCTCTGCCATGACCACTCAGCTCCGTTCTTAGAGTGTGGGAGTCCTCATGCATATAATATAAGCAAATGAACAGGTTATGTTAGGAAACGCTCTACTTGTGCCGCAGACAAGTGCTACACGGGGTCCCAGGCTATAGGTGTCTTAATCATGACCTGGGTGTGAACACTATTACATGAAAATTTTAGAGAACATCTGTTTATATTCTTTTGGTGCTTTTGCATATCAGTGCACATGTATGGGGGGTAGTGCACATGGGTGTTGTTGGAAAAAAATTTTAATTTTAGTGATACTCAAAGGAACTCATAAACAATGTAAAAGTAATTTGGTAAGGCAATTTCTTTTTATTAAAAAGGGTACATGTGCCAGCCTAGCAGCTTGCATGGCCAGGATGGCCTCTGTTCTTTATCCCCAACACTGGTGATAACTGGGCAAATTATTTCAACAGGATTATCTGCTGTGCATACACATTCTCAGGCTGGCCCCAGCAAGGTGGCTTCCCCTAGCCCTTTCTGTGAATCCATGAACCTGACTGTTCCCATGAATCAGACAGGAGCTGTCATTGATCTGTGCCCTTTAGTCACCCAGGTGACATCCAGCATCTCTTTCAGTTTCTTCTTTGAGTCTTTGTCCATTTACAAAAGAGGATGAGTTAACATGCTCTCGTGGGAACAAGAATTACAAGAGCACTCAGGAGCAGCGGGGATGAAAGCAGGACATACTTTCCGTACCTTACAGAAAGGAACATCGAGAGTCGATTGCCAGGGCGGGTGTGTGTGCGTGTGCGTGTGTGTGCGTATGCGTGTGTGCGTATGCGTGTGCGTGCGCGTGCATGTGTGTGTGTGTGTGTGTGTGTGTGTGTGTGTGTGTGTGTGTGAGAGAGAGAGAGATCTGGAGGCCACTCCCACTAAGGGAAGACAAGGCTTGTGGGCAGCTTCTAGAAGGGATCTAGGGGCTACTATCCCAAACATCACCAGAGCATGGAATCCTTTCTGCTGTAGGATTCTCATCCAGAGTTCAGGCCTACTGCTGAATCTGCTGGCTCTCCTGACCTTGGACTGAGGAGGTGTACATTTCTCTTAGTCCCTGTTTGCATCCCAAGGACTGAGAGATATCAAGCAGAGATATTCCTGAAAATGGTCTAGCTTTTAACAGATGCTTCATATACATGCAGAAGTCCCTGTGTTTGACAAGGCGACCTGTGAAGGCTGGAATGAGTCACATTGTTAGCTATGCATTCTAAGATGAGGTGCCAGCTGTATCCCAGAATTCCTGCCCATGGCAGTGGGGATGTGTGGTTTCCCAGAGTTCTTGGAGCCCTACTACATGTTTCCTTTCTGTCAAGAATTGAGAAGCAGTTAGCCAACAAAAGCTTTTCTGACTCCCTGTAACTGGCATTTCCCGCATCTGTCCCAGTGACCAGATGGGCAGAAGCTCAGGGGCTCATTTTCCATGCTCTCTGAGGCTCCCCAACAGTATTAGGGACCCTTGTCAAACACTAGGAAATCAAGAGGCCACTCATAGGAAAGAAGCCTAGAAATCTAGTTTACCTTCTTTGCTAACTGAGAATCAAGAAACCCCAAGGCTAGCAAGATAGAAAAGTGGTCCTGCACCCAGGTCTGTGATGTCTGTAAATTGGCTGACTGTGGGTATGTGATCCCAGCGGGAGGTGATGGGAGACTGGAGAGACAGGAGGATTCCTGGGGCTTGTTGACCATCCAGTCCAGCCTAATTGATGAGCTCCAGGTCAATGACAGACCTTGTCTTAAAAAGGAGGTAAACAGGAGCTGGAGAGGTGGCTCAGTGGTTAAGAGTGTGCACTACTCTTATAGAGTACCACCTTTTGATTCTCAGCACCCACATCAGGCAGCTCACTGTTGCCTGTAACTCCTGTTCCAGGGATCTGGTGTGCTCTTCTTAAAGTTTTGGCCCCTGAGCTCACACACACAGTTTAAAAATTAAAAAAAGAAAAAAAATTTAAGGAGGTGACACCTGTCTTAGTTAAGGGTCACTATTGCTGTGCTGAAACACCAAGATTCAAAGGCAGCCTGTTCGTCAGGGAAGGAAGGCAGGAAATGAACTCAAACAGAGCTGGAACCTGGAGGCAGGAGCCAGTGCAGAGGCCATGGAGGATGCTGCTTACTGCCCTGCTAAGCCTGCTTTCTTATAGAACCTGGGACCACCAGTCTACAGATGGCGACACCCACAATGGGCGGGGCCCTCCCCCATCAATCACTAATTAAGAAAATGACTCAGAGGTTGAGAACACCGACTGTTCTTCCCGAGGTCTTGAGTTCAGTTCCCAGCAACCACATGGTAGCTCACAAATATCTATAATGACATCTGGTGCCCTCTTCTGTATACTGTATACATAATAAATAAATAAATCTTTAAAAAAAGAAAATACGTTCAGACTTTCCTACAGTCAGACCTTATGAAAACATTTCCTTAGTCGAGGTTTCCTCTCCTCATTACTTAAGCTTCTGTCAAGTTGACATAAAGTACAACATCCTAGGCATCTTCTAGATTAGACATAGAGAGAGAGAGGCAGAGAGAGAGAGAGAGAGAGAGAGAGAGAGAGAGAGAGAGAGAGAAACACACATATCCACAGAGAGACACAGAGAGAGAAACATACAGAAAGAGAGAGTAACAGACAGGCAGACAGACACACAGAATTAGACAGAGAAAAGGACATACACAGAAACATATACATAGAATGAAAAAAAGAAACTTGGACATAATTGAAAAAAAGCCAGCCATTTCCCACAGCAATAACACATAGTCTCCTAAGAGATCTCAAGCAAAGATGTAAGAACCAAAGTGTGCTTGCTCAGAGGTCAGGACAGTCATAAACCCGAGTTTCACTGTCAGCCCCGCTCTCGATCCTCAGTCTAAACGGAGTACCTTCCGAGCAGGGTTTGATTCCCAGCACCCGCCACAGCCTGTAACTGTGCTCTAGGGGGATCTGAGCTACAAGACCAAGAACATCAGCTCTAACCTCCACAGGAGGGACAGGAACAACCCCCCACATTGCAAACACAACATACAGAAAAGAAAAAAATTAAAGAAAAATAAGTAAACCAGCTCCTATATTTTTACTCAACTTTTAAATGTAAATTTTAATGTAGCTTCTTAAAATCTTTGTTGTTTGTGGGGAGGTGACTGCCTCCTCACCCTCTGACTCTGTGTCAGTGTTAAGAGCATGGCATGTGCCACCATGCCCACTTCAGGCTTTGTTATTGCTGTTCCGGACGGTCCACCAACAGCAACTGGGGACCAAGTATTCAAATCCATGAGCTACAAGGGACGTTTCTCACTCGCCACAACAGACACGGAGGCCCAGTCTCTGGTGTCCCTAGAGGTTACTCACGAGACCCCACGTCCCGCAGCCCGCCACCCCCTGCTCTTTTCCCCTTTCTCCCCTGGAAACGTTACAAGTCTGTGATCCTTGACGTTTATGACCCCTTGTTGGGTTGATTTCT
Source organism: Sigmodon hispidus (assembly GCA_004025045.1). Taxonomy (NCBI): domain Eukaryota; kingdom Metazoa; phylum Chordata; class Mammalia; order Rodentia; family Cricetidae; genus Sigmodon; species Sigmodon hispidus. The sequence continues at coordinate 8,463 of PVIH01026646.1, read as the reverse complement.
TCTCTGTGCCCACTGGCTTTCTGAAGGCCTGTTGGTGTAGATGTGGAACTCAGAGGTGAAAAGCCCCTTTTGAAGGACCAGGGGACCCAGGAAATCAATCAGTCCTGCCTTCCTCTGAACCACAGAGGCATGGGGCCTGCTTCCTCACTGGAAATGGACATCCAGGGTGATCACTCTACCCCTCACCTCTGTCCCCAAAGACCTCCCAGAGTCAACCTCCTAGGTAGCCTGTGCATTTACAACCCCCTGCCATTTCATAACTTGAGTTGATTGATCCCTTTACAGTGCCTTAGACCTCTCTGAATCACCATAATCCCACTGGATCTTTTTGCTGACAGGCAGACTGTCTCTGAGGACTGAACAACCGGCCAGAGACATCTTGCACACACGTCTTTCTGACTTCGGACGGTACGGATGGGACCTGTGTGAGTACTTCTGTCAGTTTGATGCAAATGGAGCCCAAGCAGAATTTTCTGTGATTGCCTATTCAGCCTGACTTTCACCTACAAGGCAGAGCCCTTTTATCTCTGGGAAATGAGAGGTCAACATGTCACTGCTTTGAAGATTCTCCGTCTGAAGCTAGCAGTGATGTGGGAGTCTCTGACCCTTGACCCACAGCTTGCAGGGCATGCCATGCCACACTCGGGTGGAGGGCTCAGGAGAACCCTCCTTGGTTATCAGAGCACTGAAACCAGACTCTAGGCCTCTCTTCCTTTGCATTCTTACATGCTAAGAAAGGCTTAGTTGTAACTGGTACTTTTATTTCATTTTGACACTTTGACCCTTAAACAGTTTCCTCTGGCTTTGGAGGGGTAGTTTCAGATTTGGGGCACCCTCAAGTTAGTAAAAATACCAAGTCAGGCTCTACCTTGGAAAATTTGCTGGAAGGTTTTACTTCCTAGAAAGATTGAGCCACACTGTTCTAAAACATTGTTTTAACTCAATCTTCTGATTTTTAAAAGCGGGTTATTGAAATGGTTTCCTTTTTTATCCTTCCTTGTTTGTCATTTACAATGGCCCAGAGTCCTCAAACATTCTTGTTCCGCATGGCATCTCTTGGCTCCAGGCCTTTGTCAGCCTTGATGTGCTCTGCATGCAAATTGCCAGACTGGCCCCATTATCACACATCAATGCCCCTTAACTCACTGTGCTCTTGAGTTCCCAGGCCTTTTGATCTTTACATCCTGCTTGCTCAGATAGAGTTAACAGGAAGGCAGACAGCCAGGCTCTGTTCCTGTCTCAGTTACCTGGACACAAACAGTTGCCTTTATCCATACTTACTCCAACTTCAGACTGAATTACTCATGGCCAGCTTTCAAAAGTAATAATGGAAAATTCCAGAAACAAATGACACACATGTTTTAAGCTGCTCCAATGTTTTGACTATTGTGATGAAATTTCCCACTGTCTTGCTCTATCCGCTCCCCCATGTGAACACCTTTTGTCCCGAGTGTCCATGCTGTATATGTAGCCTGTACTAACGTCTTTTTTTTTTAAAGATTTGTTTATTTATTTTTATTTTATGTACAATGGTGTTTTGCCCTGAATCTAGAGTTACAGACAATTGTGAGCTGCCATGTGGTTGCTGGGAATTGAAACCAGGTCCTCTGGAAGAGCAGTCAGTGCTCTTAACTGCTGAGCCATCTGTCCAGCTCCTACTAACCTCTTAGGAGAGGCCTCAGTCATTAGTCTTTTTCAGCCTCCCAGTGTGTGAGTTTATGACACTCTTATCCCAAGGATAGTGCCGTAGCAGTTCCAGGACCTTAGCACCATTGACATCACACTGGTGGCGCCGTTCTGACCTTAGAACCCAGTACACAGGCCATGACACCTGTCAAACTGGGAACAAAAACCTCATCCATCAAAACCTAGTCCAGAGTTCCAGGATGCAGGATAGTCCCTAAATGATAGCCGTGACTTCCGGCTTCCCGTGTAGTTTCTCTTCTTGCCAATTGAAGTGTATCAACCACGATGTGATTTTTCTGTATAAAAGACAAAGAACAGTGGATCTCCGGGCTCCATGATTTCCAAGTTCCCCATGCAGCTGCTAGTTGGCAATATAGACTTTTTATTTGTCTTTAAGAGTGTCATGTGTTTTCTGGTGGGATTACCCCACAGCAGTATTTGATACAAAGGACTCCATTTTAATTCAGTTAAATTGACAGTGTTAACAGGCATGTTGGCACTGCAGAAACAAAGAGCTGAACTTGAAGACACAGCAGTGGTGTGTAAGTCAGGGTTATCTAAAGACACAGAGCTAATAGAATGTGACCGAATGAATGGATGACTTGTTAGTGTGATCCCACTGTTTCAGCACTGGCTGTCTCTCCACGGAAGGAAGGGCCAAGCATCTTGTAATTGCTCAGTTAATGAGGCTGATGTCTCACCTGGTCTTCAGTCTTTGTTGGAATCCCAATGGAGGCTCTGGTACCAGTGAAGGGGCATCTCAGCAACAGGATAGGTGAGCTTGCTAGTGGGAGTGAGGGCAAGCAGGCAAACAGCGGGGTTTCCCCTTCCGTGTCCTTTTATGTGGGCTACCACGGAAGGTCTGGCTCAGATTTAGGTGGGTTTCCCTACCTCAGATGATCCAGTCAAGAAAGTTCCTCACAGGCAAGCCCAGCTGGTTGGGTTTTAGTTGACAACCAAAACTAGTCACCAAAAGTAGGAACTACCCAAAAGTAACACCGTTTATTTCAGCACTCCAGAGGCAGATGCAGGCCAAACCAGCTCAGTCTACATAGTGAGACCCCTGTCTCAAACACACACACACACACACACACACACACACACACACACACAGTAACTACCTCAAATTAAATAGAGAAAAGATGATTTTAAAAATAGAAACACAGGCTGAGTAATGGTGGTACACACTTTTAATCCCAGCACTGGGAGGCAGAGGCAGGAAAACATTAGTGAGTTCAAGGTCAGCCTGGTCTACAAAGCAAGTTTCAGGACTGTCACACAGAAAAACCTTTCTTAAAAAATAAAATAAAAGAAATCAAAAGAAAGGAAGGAAGGAAGGAAGAAAGAAAGAAAGAAAGAAAGAAAGAAAGACAGGGGCTGAAGAGATGGTCCAGCACTGAAGGGTGGGTACTGCTTTTGCAGAGGATCTCTGTGAGTTTAAGGCCAGCCTGGTTCATTTGCATATATTAAAGTCAAAATAATATATATGTATGTGCAAAATGTACCCCATGTATAGGAAAATAAAGAGAAAAACTCATACCCAAAGCTAGATAAAGAAATTTCCAAATGTGCAAGCGGAAAGACTTCAGGAACTGTGAAAAGATCCCTCCAGTCCCAGGTCCACTGGAAGAGTAAGGACAGTCCCAGGGGTCTGGGACTTACTCTTATGACATACATGACTCTGTGAGGTGATATGGTGGTTGACATCTGTTATCCCAGCACTCAGGAAATTCAGACAGGAGAATTGTCATGAATTCAAATTCAGCCTGGAAGAGTTTCAGCCTAACCTGGGCTACAGAGTGAAACCCTATCTCAAAAAACCAATGGTTGTCATCCCAGCACTTGAGAGATGAGTTTTAAAAGCCAGAAGAGTCTACAAGAGACCCTTTATCAGAACACTAAGAAGCAAAAACAAACAAACAAAACAAAATAAAAGGCCAATGCTTCCAAAAACTTAGAAATTCTTACATTCTTCGAAACAACTAAACACTTAAAATTGCATATATTGTCATTAAAAATTCAGGGGCAGAGCTAAATAGGTGTGGCAACTCATTCTTATAATCCAAGCGCTCAGGAGAGTTTCTTAGCAAAAAGTGGGTGAAATCCAGGCTTCCCATAAGCCTAAACCCTAACCTGAGCTGGAGTCCTGATGGGTACCCAAAGCCTGGGAGAGGACCGGAGTCTGCCACTAGGGGGCGAAACCAGCCCAGTGAAAGAAAAGGTGAGTGGTTTTGTCCTCAGGTGGGTGCAACCCGGGAGCCTTTGACAGTTTGGAAATCAAGGCCTGGCTTCCTTTTCTTCCTAGTCCCGGAGACTCCAGAGTTTCTGCAGCCCCAGAGTGGTCCAGGGCCATTCCAGAGGCACTGAGTAACACCCACATCTGTGCAGTCCCCGGGGCCACTGTCTTACAGAGGCTCTTGGATCCGGGTAACCTATTCCAGAGCCCCAGTCTCTTGAACAGACGGGACAGTGTCCAGAAGGGGCCTCGGAGTGGTAATAGCAGGGGGTTTGCAGGACCTGCCACTGGCCATCAGGACTCTGCCTTGCCACCCTATTCTTCTACGGCATTGTTACAGATTTTCTTCTAGTAGCAGAGAAAATAAGGATTGTACCGCCTTGGTGACTGCATAGGTGACTCAGCTGCTGCTCTGCTCTGTCCTAGGCTCAGTTCCTTTCTCCCAGAGCAAAGTGGGAGGGGCTGGCCTTGGACTCACCACCTTGCTGCTGGCTGCTATCCTGGGGAAGATGTGGCTAGCTCCAATACTTCAACCCATTTCCCTGTTAGCTTTTTTCCTTTATCCTGATGCCCAATTTATCTAGGATTAGAGTGTTAGTTTAAAAACAGCAACAACAAAAAAAATGTTTGTATATTTATTTAGGTGCGTGTGTGTGTGTGTGTGCGCGTGCGCGCGCGAGCGTACAGTTAATCACTTGTGGAGGTCAGAGGACAAGCATGCCAGACTTGATTCTTACCTCCCACCATGTGGTTTCCTAGGATCAAACTCAGATTGTCAGTTTTGGCAGCTAAATGGACTTAACACACTGAGCCATGTCTCTGCCCCTCCCCCTTCTAAAGTCAGTCTAGAAATCCACAGGGCAGCACAGCCCTTACCAAAGGACTCTGGAACAATCCTTGCCTCACTCTGATGGTCCCTTAGATCCTGCTCTTACAAATTCCACCTCTGTGTGGACTAAAGTGAGGCTCACAGCCTTTCTCCAGACTCAGGGCCATAGGCGGCCGTCCAGTGGCCCTTTCCTCTCCAAACCTCTAGGTTACTGGTGAGACAGAATCCTTAGCCTCCAAAACCTGGAATTGTGAAGGCCCTGAGGGATCCCATACACCTCGAGGCTCTGGAGCACAGCTTGGCAGGAGCAGAGTCATGGACACCATAGGGCAGGGAGGAAAGACAAGCCAGTTCTGAGTCTTTTCCCTTAAAGGACTCTGACTAAGGCTGAGAATTTGCTGGGGCTTAGGGGTCTGTCTGCCTATCATCCTGCCTCTGGAATCCTCCCTTCAAGCTGCTCTGCCCTGACCCTAGGCGCTGTCACCCTAGAGTGTGACAGTGGATTTTTCCTTGCAGATGGAGACACAGGAGAGGAGAGAACCTGAAGCAAGGGTGCTGGGTCTGCCCAGCCTGGGCCCCTTGGGTGTGCCCTGCTGCTGGAGTCCCCTGGCTTTCTGGGGTGTGGATTGACTGTGAATGACCCATTGTGTTTGTGTTCTCAGTGGTGGTTCTTCCCTTTTACTGTGTGTCTTGGGAGTTTCCAATTTTCCCTACAATGAGAATCTCTATGTGTATAATGACACAGATGTCCTATTATTTCTGCTAACAGACATTAACTGTGAGAAAGGACTGTTAAAGGTGAGGCATTTTGCTGGGAGGAAAGCCATCTTGTCTGAGAACTGCCACATAGCTGACTAGAGTCCCAGAAACCAGCAGTACTTCTCAGAGCAGCCGCCTGGCAGATCTCTCGGGCTTCTCTTTATTTAGAAGCCATAGGAACGGATTCTTGAGTCTGCTTAATTAGCAGCTGTATTGCCAAGAAATTAGTAAATTTGCAGCAGTTATGAATTTTCACATGACTGAGTTTTCTCAGGGGACAAAAATATATGCTGTCCTAAGTGGTATAACAGCGGCTCACCCAATCAGATGCTTTTGCCAAGGTGTGGAACTCAGAATGATATCATTCTCAGACTACCAGTTAAGGAAAAAGAAGGCACGTTAATGTCCTGGGTTATTTCTCTTTCTCCTCCTCTCTTTGAAACAGATTTTCCCTGTGTAGCTGTGGTTGGCCAGGAATTCATTGTATCGACCAGGCTGGCCCTGAACTTTGTGAGCTTGGCAGACATGATGCATACCACTTAGTAAGCTTTCATGTATGTATTCACAGGCATCCACCATGAGAAAAGAGAAGAACACAGTCCACGTCACCAAGTGTTTTCTCACACCCTTTCTTGATCTGTCCCTTTCATCACTTCCTGATCCTCAACTCCATGTCCATTAATGAACTTTCTTAAAAGATTCTTTTACAGTGGTGAAACTGTCAGCCATAGGCTCCCTCTCTCGGTGCTTAGAGATTATCATTGTTTACAGCCTCCAAGGACAGGGATTTCACCTATGGATCTCATACCTCCGAGCCACCAGCTATGGCCTTCTAGAACATCATCTGATCCCGGCTCTAGCAGTTATGCAAAATGACATGGGCATCAGATTGGTCACTTACATTGTTGCAAGAAAATCTCAAAGTGCCCTCAGTGGGCAGCAGGATTAACCATAGTGAACCCAACAATGGGGACTTGTGAAGTTGTGAGGACAGGAAGGCCAGCCCTTCTCCCTAGGCAGGAACATCACAAGGACTGTAACCTGAGCCTTCATCCTTCATGGTCCACAGCCAGCCCAGGTGGAAAGGCTCCTCTGCTTGGCCATCAGTGAAGATACTGAGCCTTTTTCTCCATTAGTAGAGTGTTTTAATGGTGCCCTTCTGTCTCCAAGGGCAGCACCAGTGACAATGACTAGCAGGTATGTCTGTCCAGTGGAGTGCCCAATGTCGGCCAGTGAAGGCCAAGTTCTTCACACTGTCTTCTTTAGTCATGGTGGTCCTGATTTCATCCTCATCTACATGCACTCTGAAGGCTGTGTCTGGGTAGGTGATCTCTTGGTCCTCCCAACCAAGAGTGTGACGTTGACAGTTTCTATATGTTTAATACATGCTTTGTACTAGATGTGTGTGTGTGTGTGTGTGTGTGTGTGTGTGTGTGTGTGTGTGTGTGTAGCAAACTGAATGTAGATTTGCTAAGGGAAAGCGAGAGTCTTCCATGGAGGGCAACAGTGTTGTACGGATGATGGATGATAAGTAAGGGGGTTCACACAGGAAATCAGAGGGCAACTAAATCATTCTTAAAATTAATAATACAGTCTGATAATGTCGCTAGGTATGAGACAAATGGACCAGACTTAGTACATTTAAGCCTACAGATGAAGACCTGCTGAGGTGATGGTGAGTGGCTGGAGCTTGAAGGAGACACAGGGATTTGGGGAACACTAAGGACTTCGGCACTCATCAAAGGGCTGGGCTGTGATCTGGTCAAAAGGGTGGTGCCATTCTGCCAACACCACATGCAGGAATCTGGTGTCAGTGATCTAGAAGTTGATATACACAACTGATCTGGAATTGAGTCCTGTCTCCATGGGAAGGGTGCAGTGAACAGTGGAGGCCAGGGTGGATGGAGCCTTCCCCTCGGGGCTGGTCAGCCTTCACGCCTTGCTTCTGCCAAGGTGCTTTCCCAGGAAGTCAGGATCACTCTGACAGGGATTAGCACTGGTCCTGTGCCCTAGCAGTCCCTTTTCTAGACAGTGCCTTCCATATTTTCCTGTGTCTTCTGCTTCCAGAACAGGAACTTGGAGGCTGTGAGGCCTGAAGATGCCCAGTGGGCATAATCAAAGCTGGCATGTCTGCCTTCATCTGCTCCCTTTACCTGCCTTATAACTGTGGTCAGGGGCCTGTTCAGCCCAGCTTGTAGCATATCAGTTTTTAAATGGGGCTCATTTTAAGCTGGCCATCATTCCCTTCATGGATACAGACACAAAGAAATGAATAATTCAGCTATTTGCTAGACTTGTTGGGACATCATAACTCACAGATGGTGAGCTGCCAGGTTTTACAGTGCCAGACCTCCATAGTAGGCCTGGAGGTCTCCAGTCACTGCCAGTACCTGCTGGGAATAGAAGTCTCCCACCTATAACCTCACAATGAACAGATGTGCATGCCATCAGCCCTGGGGAGAGAGGGGGGGCTGGTTAAGAATGAGGTCACTGAGTGATAATGGCAGGTGTGAGGTCAGATGGTCCTGTGAGCGCCTCCCTGAGCTTTGTGCCTTGCTATCTCACTTGCTGTCTTTTCAGCCCTAAGCCTGACCACATTTCTAATGTCTAAATCATTAGACATTAATTTTCCTAAACAAACAATGCTGGAGCTAAGAAGGGGGCCCAGGATGTAGCTAATTCTGGGAGCACTTGTTCGGGTTGTGCAAGGTTCTGGAATCAATGCCTGGGACTGGGAGCAGGAAAGGGGACAATCATCATGAATGGGGACAATCATCAGGAAAGGGGACAATCATCAGGAATGGGGACAAACATCAGGAATGGGGACAATCATCAGAAATGGAGACAATCATCAGGAATGGAGACAATCATCAGGAATTGGGACAATCTTCAGGAAAGAGGACAATCATCAGGAATGGGGACAATCATCAGGAATGGGGACAATCATCAGGAA
>PVIH01026645.1:0-18371 GCA_004025045.1 Sigmodon hispidus | reverse complement strand
CACCTCTGGTCAGGGTTCGAATCCGCCCCTCAGAGACCCCTGCAGTTAGTTTGCTCAGTTCACTCAGTTCGGGGTCGCGGTAGGGATCCTTGCAGATACCCTCAGCAGCAGCAGGAGCTGTGGGTGTGGCCAGGTGCAGAGTTCAGCTGCCCCTGCTCCAGAGTGCGCTGGGACGCCGCAGAGAGCACAGGTCCCGGTGCGCTAAAACTTTCTTTTGCTCGTAATTCTAACAAAATAAATCTTATTTAAAACATATCTATTAATAACAAGTTTCTTCCGCGATAGGTATTGAACAAAGATGTATGAGAAATGAGACCAGCTATGAGTTTACTACTTCTCTCTCATCTGTGTAGGCCTGGCCAGCTCTGGTCAAGTAGACAAAACTAGGGAACAAAAAGTCTTCTAATGCAAAAACGAATTGTTCCTCATGTCTCACATCACCATTGATAGATTCTCTTGTATAACGGAGCATCTCAGTGCCTGCACCAACATTTTAAGTCCCTCAAACAACAGAGATGCAAATAGCAATTATTCTGTCCTAAATGTTCACTAAACTGAATAAGCATGCTCTGAAAAGGGGAAACTTATACATAAGCCCACCATCCTGCATACTAGTTCAATTTGACATGCTCTTTACTCTGGCATTCAATTTTTCAAAATTAACAAAAGCTAATTTCAGGCTCTATACTCTAACCACCAAGTTTCCCTCATTAAAGGAGGTTGTCAGATATTCTGTCATCAAACTCATGGCTTTGGAAAGTTATTCAGAACACCCAACCTGTATATTTGACTGTTAATTTTGTATCTCTAGAGTCAGTGAATGGTTCTATAAAGTACTATTCCAATCCTCAAATTTTTCCGGAGCTGACTCAAATGAAGGAAAGTCTCTCTTACCTGGACTCAACCATTGTGCTTTAAGCATACAATATAGTTTCTACCCAGATAGAGAGTTACAGGGTTAAATTCTTCCATCCACTTTCATCTGTAAAGAGTACACAGGCTTTGAAAGTGATGCTTGTGCTGAAGAGAGTAAATTTATCTCAAGAAATGCCATTTTGTATTCTAGTAGCCATAGACTTAAAATAGATTTCAGTTCCCAGAAACCATAGCTAGAAACTGCTGTTCACAGAGGGGCAGCATGACCTCAGTTCCAACTGCAGAATCTATACCACCCTGACCCTGCTATCTGACCACCAAATCCTCTAGTCAAAACATACCACCATTATTCCTGGGCCCAGATTCAAGGAGAAATTACTCAGATTAGCTGTCAACACACAGCCTTGCACTAGAGTAACCCCAAATTGTGTTTTTTCTCTTTAAAAGTAGCTGTTAGGCTCCCCTCAGGAGCCCCTTCTGATCTTACTATGGCAAGAGCTGGACTGGATTCCCTGCCATTGCTTGTATTTACATCAATAAACCTTGCTATTGCATTCTGCTATGTCCTTGTCTCTGGTGGTCTCTCCGGGGTTGTGACTTTTGGGCATTATAGTGCGTGTTTCCTGGAAAATTCCAAAAGCCAATATTTGTCAAAGCCCTTAAAAAATTTTGGTTAATAGTTTGCTTTGGCCTTCTTGTTAATTCACTCTTAATTATTTATTACACATTTGATATGACTGATTGCTTTTTTATTTCATCTATTTGTTGCATTATGGAATGAAAATGTAGAGATATTTTAAAAGTTCTGTTAATAGATTAATTTTTAAAAACTGTGTAAAATGACTCCTTTATTCTTGACTAGATAGACCTTGATTTGGGGATAATACTTTTAAAATTAGAAATTGAAAAATATTTCCTTTTGAAGAATGTAACTTTAAATTGTGTCTTCTTAGATATGGGTATTGCATGAATTCTGGTTGTATTATATGAAACTCATAGCAAGCTATCATGGAAAGCTGGGATATCAGAGAGAGGAAACAGACCACAGTCAAATCTCACCTAGCTTCCTCAGTTTCCCTCTCTCACTTCTACTGAATAGTCTGCCTTCCTATGCCTGCCTTAAATACCTTCTCCACTATGGATGTTGTTTCAAATCTCGGTTGAGATTAAAGGTGTGAGCTACTACTATTTGGTAGTTAGGCCTTGAACTCACAGAAAGAGAAAGATATGTGCCTCTGGATTTATGAAATTAAAGATGTACGTCACCACTCCCAGTCTTTCGATTGCTGGGATTAAAGGCATGAGTTACCAGTCTCTGATCCTCCTTGATTGACTGTGGGTAGATCTGTTCTCTGATATTCCAGACTGGTTTTATTAAATGTATAACATATCACCACATATATGAATGACAATTTGATATTAACAAAAGATTATTAAATCATGTTTTCAGATATGAGATATGGTCATTTAAGTTTTTTTAAGTTTTCTTATGAAATTATTTTGTTCTACTTAAGATACTGTTTGGTTCATTAAATAGCTAGTATTGTTAATATTTAAAACAAATATTAAAAGGTTATTATACTTGGAAGCAAGAAATATCACTTAAACACATTCTGTTCAGTTTCATTCCTTATATGCGGACTTGAACTGACCTCTTTTACAAAGCTTCCAGGAGCTTGTTCCTTACGCAGGAGACATGATGTAACAAGCAGCCAATCAGATACCTCATCCTTCTACAGAACTCTGGTTCATGGTCCAGTAGTTCTATAATTGAATTTGTCTCATGTTAATCTTGATGGAAAAGTTTATAACTTTCTCTCTCAATGTTCTCCATGAAGTTGTACCGTTTTTATGTCCTGAATTATACTCTGGACTGTTTCCAGCTGTTAAGCTTTATCATGGTCTCTTGGATAGACCCTCTTCTGAGGAACTTTAACTGCTGTTCCCTTCCTCACCCTTCTGTCAACCTTGAAAGTGGTTCCTAGGAAATCAATGCCTAAAAGCAGTTTGGGTGACCTCTGAAATCAGACTAATGTGCCATGAACCATCCATCCAGCTCATCCCTCTTTTTGCCACTCTGGACATTGTTTTGTGAAATCAGAACTAAAACATCTGGCCTGAATCCTCCTTTGCATCAATTAACCTCTCTGTCTCACCAACTCAGATCAGATTAACAGCTTCCAGGACTAGCTGGACTCCTTGGCAACAACAGTACTCTATAATTAAAAAAGACTAGATGTGACTACTGCTAAGAATAGGATCCTTGTCCTCTTTTAACAGTGTTTTTTGTTTTTTTTTTCCATGCCACAAATCCTAGTAGGTTTAAAATGGGGTCTAAACACAAAGGGACCAGAAAAAAAATTCCTTTTGTTTCCTTATCTCTGACTCCTCTCCTGGATTACTTTTTCCATCATTATTAGGGTCTTATCTATGATCCTACCCTGTCTTTTAAATATTTTACTTAGTGAACTTCATACTATACCCAAACAAATATTCCATACAAGCTCTCTCAAGATTTTTCAGGTTACAAGATCTCCATTTGTTCTTGATACATTTGCAAACGGATCTTTTGCCATGGAAAAACTCTGGCTAAAAGAGACTTTCATCCTTTTCACCCAGAGAGATGCAATTTCATTTTCTCCTATTCCCTTCTATTAATGCTCAGTAGCTCCCTGCTACTTTCTGCTGGCTCATTTTGGTGCTACAGTCCTGGCAATGTGACCAGTCACTGTCGCCCGGAGTCACCTTTATACCCACCTTGTCTCACCACCTTATTACTTTCCTCTCACCTCTGGACCTCCCTATTTCCCAACCTTCCTGGGTAACCTCAGTCTTACTATATGGCCAAGTCATCTGCTTACAATTCTCTAGTAATTATTTCCCAAGTCTCTTCAGGAATAAGAAGGCAATTGTCTGATCTATTTCAGCACATCAAGTTAAGACTTCCTGCTACATGACCCAGAGTGGAATCAGAACTACCCCTTTTAGCAAAGACCCTCCCCACCAGAAAACAGCTATAATGACCCTGTCCTGTATTTTTTAGATCCTGTCAGTTAGAAATGATAGTTTTTCTACTGAAAGACTACTTTTCCCAGCATCACCTGTGGACTACAGAAGTCATGTCTGCCTAGATTGTCCTTATAAATGGTTCGACACCATCTTTTCCATGGGCATTTTGGCTTTTTGCATACATGAATGCCAAGTTGCCCTCTTGTCATAAATAAGTTTAAACCCATCTAAGGTCAGACAGAGTTTCCCTTTTTCTTTCTGCCTTCCATCCCTCTACATATGCCTTTTTAGAATTAATCTAACATGAAACCTATAGGCAACATTATTCTACATGAAGAAATACTTGGAGCAATCCCACTGAAGGCAGTATTATGAGAGGGTTATCCACCAGTCAATCCTTTTCAATGTTGTGTTCAAGTACTACCTGAAGCAATTAGGCAAGAAAAGGAAATTAAAGGGACAAAAATAAAAAAAGACATTTATCTGTCCCTATTTAAGATGACAATGTTGTTCTACATAAAAGATTCCAAAACTTCTACCTTAAAATGTTTACAAATGATGTTTAAATTCGGTAATATGGCAGGATACAGATTTAACTGTCCTAGAACACAAGCTTTTATACATACCATCCATAAATATACAGAGGATAACACCATGAACAAAGTCTTATTCACAATTATCTCAAAGAAAATAAAAATAGGAATATGCCTAACAAGGAAGGTAATGGATATTTATAATGAAAATTTTAAATCTCCAAAGAAAGAGATAAAGACACTAGAATATATGATGATGATACTCCATTGTGAAAATGAACATGCTACCAAAAGCCATTTACAGATTCAATGCAATTCCAATCAAATTTCCATCTCATTGTTTATAGAATTAGAAAACATTTTTGAAAGTTTACATAGAATTATAATACATGTGTGTGCACACATACTAGTGCACATGTACATACAAACATATGTCTGTTTTGCTGACACAAAAACAGAGATGGAGACCAATAAAACAAAACTGAAGATCTAAACATGAGTACTCGGAACTATTTAATATTTCACAAAGATGCCAAAAAACATATGCTGAAAAAAGAATGGCACACACACACACACACACACACACACACACACACACACACACCACAAATTGTCCTGTGAAAACTGGATGTCCACAGTGAAAATAACGAAATTAGACATTTATCTATAAACTTGTACAAATACTAATTTTAAATGAATCAAACACCTAAAAATGAAACTTGCAACACTGATACTGATAGAAGAACAAGGAAGAGGAGGAGGAGGAAGAGGAGGAGGAGAAGGAGGAGGAGAAGAAAGAGGAAAAGAAGAAGAAAAAGAGGAAGAAAAAACATAGGTGGTACCATGCACCATAAAAATTTAATAAAGACTGTATAAGATTTCACTTGCAGATGAAGTAGTGTCAACAATTGACATATAGGACTTTATAAAACTAAAAAGCTTTTTAACATGTATAGAGACAAACAATTAGAACAGGAAACAAATTCAGAGAATCTTTGCCACCTATAGACTTGACAGAATATTTACATCGAAAATACATAAAGAACAACAACAACAACAAAAAAAAAGCCACCTCAGTGTCAAAAACAAATGGTGTGTTCAAAAAATCTTTTAAAAATGGATCTGGGATTTGAACTAGGATTCTCAAAAGAAAAAAAAAAAAAGGCCAACAGATCTCTACAAGCTCTAAAGAATGCTGAGAATTAGAGAAACATTCTTCCCCAGGGATAACACTTCGCCACTGTACACTTGGTTATCCAGTATCAGTGGTCGGACAGCCATGTAAAAGTAACACACAAGAAACATTTTATAGACCAAGCAGATTATATTTGAGAATATTTATTAAGGTCAACATTTGATAAGTGACCTTATTTTATATTTCTGTGCATGCACACATGTATGTGAATGAGTATGTGTGTGTATACATATGTGTCCATGACAACTAATGAAACGAAGCAATGAATTGGAAAAGGATTGTGAAAGGCTATACGGAAGGGTTTGGAGAAAGAATAAGTAAGTGATGAAATGGTCCATTTACATTGTCATCTTAGAAATAAAAGAAAATGTTAAAGACAATAAGAAAAGAATGCCTAAAAATATATTTGAAAAGTGTTCATTGTCCTTAGCAATTGTCTTTATCAAGTCTCTCACATCAGGGTTCAGGGAAAACTGAGGAAGAGGCGGCAGAAAGTATAAGATCCTGATTGCACAGAGAACATGTAAGGAAAGAAGGCCTACTAACATGGCAGGACCAACATGAATTTGTAAAGACCATGGCAGCAAGCCCAGGGCCCATAATAGTCTGCCAGATGAAACTGCATGGAGCCTGACTTGCCTGGCACAAGGACTCTTCCATCCCAGTTCCTTCCTGCCCTATTCTAAGCTCTCCTGTACCATGTACTCATAGTCTATACCTGTGAAAGACCAAGCCTATTTAGTTCCAATTAAAAGAATAATTTTGCTTGTGGAGATGCTCGCCTTTTTTTTTTAATTTTCATATTACTTCCATCAACACCAGTGTAATAATGCCATACTTATTTATATCATACAAATGAAAAAAAACATAAGACAATTATATACATTCGTGCCTTAATTAACTTATTTTGTATTTTAGAACTTGTACCAAGTTTTTAATTAATTATCATTTATAAACATCAAATTATATACATTTTGCTTTATTTGTATTTGTGCAAGTAACTTAGCCAAGACTTGCAAAAGCTCCGGTAACAAAGCCCTTCCCTGGATCAAAGAGAATAATCCTTGTTAATGGCTCAAATAAAAAATCACAACTGCCTAAGGGTTAAAGCATGTAGGTCACAGTCTGATTCATGACTAGATAATAGATTAACTTTTTTGTCTTAAATATCATTTGTTAAATGACAAAAGATGATAAATAAAATTGATTTGTTGTTTTTATACCCAATGAATTGCAGTACCAAACACAATCAAACATACTGAAAAATTCTTTTAAGAATTAAATAGAACACAAAGAAAATTAAGGTGAATTGTGAAACTGCAGAATTCCATTGGAATTAATCCATATGCTTTGGATGAATGTTAATAACAACATTAAGCATTTATTAAAATTTTTTGCAACCTATTCAACCTATCCATTTTCTGGTCATCATCATGCCATCAAGTATAGTCCCTTGTTGCGGTATACTGCCATTTCTGGCTCACAGTGAGGGTAACAAGAGCATATGTGCCTTGAGTGTTTGACGGCTCTTTTCCTTTTTTTTTTTTTTTTGAGATTAAGATATTGATTTTTTTCTTCTTCTTTATTATTATGAATAAAGAGATCACATTTTCTATCTTTGTATATCCTTATTCAAGGTCCCTTTCCCCTCCCACCACATCAGATCATTCTCTCTTCTCCACATCTCCCCTTGCCCCCCCCCACATGGGCAGGTGGTCCCAAGGTCCCACGGTCCCAATATTGCTTAGTTCAGCCTCCACTCCTGGCAAATCCAGTTTTCTCTGCCCAACATCAAGACTGAGTCAGATGTTCCTCTAGGGGAAGTAGGATCCAAGGAGTCAGTCCAAGGTGTTTCTGATCCCAAGCTGTTCAGTGGTTGTGGTTTGCAGCTTGGGCATGCTTTGATTTTTTTTTTTTTTTTTTTTTTGTTGTTGTTGTTGGTTGGTTGGTAGGTTGGTTGGTTTAGAGTCCACTAATGAGTGAGTACATCCGCTGCTTATCTTTCTGGGTTTGTGATAACCTCGCTCAGGAGGATATTGTCCAAATCCATCCATTTGCCTGCAAATTTTAGGATATCATTTTTTCTTAGTACTTCATTGTGTAGATGTACCTCAGTTTGTTAATCCATTCTTCAGTTGAGGGGCGTCTAGGTTATAAGCTTGTTCAGCCACTCTGGAATGCAGTATGGCAGTTTCTCATAAAATTGAGAATCAATCTCCCCAAGAACCCAGCAATACCACTTCTGGATGTATACTCTAAAGATGCACAGTCACACTCCAATGACATTAGCTCAACTATGTTCATAGCAGCGTTATTTGTAATAGCAACAACCTGGAAACAACCTAGACAACTCTTTTTAAGAAGCCAGTAAGTTGTCACTAATAAATGTAATTATTCAGTTGTGTCCAATAGCATTGGGATAATTGTTTTTCCTACCCTTTCTAATTATTTTTAAATGAAGGTAGTTGCATTTTATTAGGTAATGACTTTCCACCATTTTTCTCTCCTGCATGTAAATTCTTCGTTTCCATAACGCATAAGGTTTAGGTTAATGTCACATTAGTATCTCTTGTACACTATTGCCATATGTAGACTTCGTTGATTGATATAAAATAATCCACTTCCTTTACATTATTCACGTTCGCTATTTAAAATGTGTTCTTGGTACTATTATTTATCACATACTAAATCCATAAAAAGATTCAGCTGAGGTGCCTTGTAGAATTTGGCCACTACTAGGAATTCAGATGCTGTAGATGCAGATGCCAGCCTGACATCTTTAGTTGCTCATGTGAGTTCACTTCAGTATCAAAACAGAGCTTTTAAGCAGCCACTAATGTGCCCTGATGTATCCCCTGGGAAAGCAGTTGTGCATACATGCAGGACGAAGTAACCATTATATAAATACTTCAGTTACCCAGAGCACTCCAGCATTATTTAATTCACAAATTCAATACATTAATTACATGGCACCCCCATGAAGTATGAGAGTGCTTTTATTTCCACAGGCCACCAAAGTGATTAAGTTAATTCTAAGTAAATTAAATGAAATGAGGTTGCAGGGGAAGTCAACAATATCTTTGGGAAGATTGGAATAAAGGATTTTTGGTACTCAGTTTTAGGTCTAAATGCCGTTTTACGATCTGTGCCACAAAGCCCTGGGGCTACTATTTAGAAGACAAATCTGAGGTACCAAAATATCTACAAGATCATTTACCTATTTTTTGTTATAGCCTATTGTTTAATAGTATTAACACATTGAAATAAAGCCCTTGCCACTACTTATATTCTAGAGACCCTATTGAGGGATATCCCCAGACATATGTGTGCATATATTGGTACAGAATTAAGTATAAAGAGGTATACTTTTAAAGCTATTATATTAGCTTCTTTTGAAGCAAAGATTGTTTTATTAGAAAAAAAAACCTCAAGTTTTTCTCCCTTACTTTCTTATGTAAAATTTTCTCTGTTGTTTTAATTCTGATAAAAGAAAAATTTTTTATAAGCCACCTGGTAATTTTGATAGTGAATACTTTATAGAGCACTATTTGCATGAGTAATATAAATTTGTTGATGGCAAAGCTCATTCAAGGAGATGCACACTTGAAAGGTCTAAATTTTAAATACGTTATGTCATTATTTAGCATCATTTTATTCCAATAATTATATTCCACTGCATTTGTTCAAAGAAATAAATGGATTAATAAGGGAATTTTAGTTGTTGACATCAACAACTAAAGTCAGTGGAAAGGAGATGTTATCTCAGGAACGAAAGTTGTCATTTTGGGTTGAAGAAAAGCCATCAGTTCAAGGGACTTGATTCATAGAGTATATCCAAAGAGATGTATCTAAGAGAACCAATAGGATTGTGTTTGACACACACAAACTTCAACAGAATGAAGATTCAGAAAATAGCATTAGTCTTTTAAAAATCCAGTATGCCCAAATTTCCCAAGAATGTACATATTTATTGTAAATACATTTAAACAAATATACATTATTAACCCGGAGGAAAGTATCTATGATTAGCTAATATCTCCAGTTATTTTGGTTCTGATGAAAGATCCATTGCCAGTGCCTGTACTGTTGTGGAAGTGAGATGAAGGACATTCCTCAAGGAACGTCAGTTCAACTTCCACCATTAGAGATCCAATAGTTTGGTCAAAAGACCTGGTGACATCTCTGTAGCACGAGACAACTATGAATGGCTCTGCTTAAAATTCAAAAACAATGCTGAGAACAAATGTGAACAAACCTTGAAGTCAACACAGATGAAAATGTGGGCAATAGCACAAGCTCAATTTTCATCATTCGCTGTATGAATGGGAGCACAGGCAGTGACTTTTCCATATTAACCTTGGCCAAGGATTCTTTTACCCTTTCCATGAAAGAAAAGACACATAGTGGGGCAACAGGGAAAGTCATTTTGTGCTCAGGACTGTGTGGTAAGAAGATGTGGCCTCCTGAGCACTGGTCTTGCTTTTCTGGAAGTTGTACATTTTACTCACAGTAATGTAGAGTCAAAATATTGTTTATAAATGCAGGATAGTAATGAATTTTCAATTATTTATGGCCCAACAAGTCATAGAAATGATAACTGAAAAATGTTTAAAATTTGTTGATTAAAAATCCCCAGATGTCCCAACACATATGTAAAAACATTGGGATGTACTTGTATTAACGCAGCATGAACATTTCTCTCTTTTATCCCACATAGACTTTGGTCAGGTGATCAAAATGGACAACTATCAGTTTATTTGAGCAAAAAACAAATCGCCAACTTTCTATAAAATTATAAAGACATTTTAAGATTAAAATGAAGGAGGAAGACTAAATTCTTCATATATAATGGATTTGTTTCCAACTGGTTTATATTTGACCAAAAGATTATTTATACACAAACAATAGTGGGAAAACACTCTTACCACTTAGGAAAAAAAATGTACAAGGCTATTTAAGATTATGATTAAAAATTCTAGTTATAAGCCCCCTGCACCTGCTTCCCCTCCTCCACCACATAGACAGTCTTCAGTGTGCTTCTCTGTTCATATCCTGCACACTTTGAAATCATTCTTTTCCCCCAAGGAATGAATTATCTTATCTAGTCTGGACATTTCAGTAGTTGACAACAGACCAATGAATTAATCTGAATACAGAAACTAGTTACAAAGAAACTTGCACAGTGCCCTCACTTAGCTTCCTCAACTATAATGTTAATCTTTAAAAGACCAAGACAATTGTCACAAAGCAATGTTTCAGACTTAAGAAGCCTTCATTCTTCCTATGGCTGCATATCTTACTTCCATTGAGCCAGTGAGGCTGCAATATTCTTTAAGGTTAGCAAGATGCTGCTGAGATAATTACATCACAAGATCTCAAAGGTCAAAATGGCTAAAACTTCTAAGGAGGTTTTAACAAGAAATGTAGGAAGAAAACGACTGCTGTAATTAGCACAAAAGGCATTTGATAAAAAAGGAGGCATTGAAGTCATTTCTCTTCATTATCTCTTCAAGAAAACTATCCTCAGAAATCTGAAAAATGAGTAGAAATTTGTATATGGCAATGAACATTAGAAGTACATGTAAACATTCTGACATACGTGTATGCCTTCTCAAAGTATCACACAAACTCCTGGAACCCTTAGAATAGTTTGTTCTTCTCAGAAGATTCTAATCATTATTACTAAGATTATTATAGAGCTAGAAAATCAAATCAAACACTCATTTAAGTATTCAAATAAGTATGTAAATATTTCTGATACATTTTGTGGTGATCACATATGAAAGATGACATTGTTATTATGCATATAGCTACAATCTAAGAAAGATCTATGCCACAAGCAGTTTGAAATGTTCCTATTATTACAATATTAGTTCATAGAACATTTGGAGTAGTCTAGTCCATTACTTTCTTTATATTGATAAGGAATTGAAAATAATAGAGATTAATTTTATTGTTCTAGAATTCTAGGGCTAGAACTTAACTTCTTTGTGTCTGAATTTATTCTTTTACTAAACTTGAGTATCTTCCTCAAGTTCCAGCACACAAGAGGCATGGATGCAGTTCCGGGACCGTGTGCTGTCCTGCAGAGCCTGTCCCAGAGCACTCTGGAGCAGGCAGAGATAAACTCTGCCTGTCATGGTCCCCCAAGCTGCTGCTGAGGGAATTCGCAGAGATACCCAACTCCAACTGAACTATCAGATAAGGACTGGGGACCCTGTAGGACAGACTCAGACCCCGCCCAGAAGTGAGGATGGGTCAGCAGGCCCCAGCACCTGTATCACTGCCAGGGAGAGGAGACTTGAGCTCATGTCGGTTCCTGGACCAGGACCAGGATCTGGACCTGATGCTGTTTGCAGAGCATGTCCCACAGCACCCTGGAGCAGGCAGAGATAAAGTCTGCCTATCACGCTCCCCCCCCCAGCAGCTGCAGAGGGAGTTTGCGCAGCCTCCACCCGCCTTTAATTGATCAAACAGAGAAAGATTGAAGACTTGAAATTCAGTCCCCTACACAGAAGTAGTGATTGAGCAGACCTTTTTCTCAGAGGTGACAGGAGGCACACAAGGCCAAGTGCCACAACTGACCAGGAGCCACCTAATTGTGAAGCACTGAAGTCATGGGTAGATGCCAGTGCAAAAACTTACATAATAATATAAAGGACAACAAGGTAACTCCAGAAGAAAGTGGCGATCCTACAAATACAAGACCTGAACTGAGCAATGAAGAGGAAACAGAAGGAAGCATCACTAAAAATTCCTTTTTGATGATCATCGAAGCTCTCAAAGAAGATATGAAAAAATAGCCTTAAAGAAATAAAAGAAAATACAAACAATAAATTGGAAGAGATGAACAAATCTATGAAAGAAACATGCCAGGAACTAAGAGTTGAAAAAGAAGCAGTAAAAAAGGCACAACATGAAGCAAAGATGGAAATAGAAAATCTGAAGAAAAAAGCTGAAACCACAGATACAAGCATAACAAACAGAGTTCAAGAGATGGAAGATAAAATCTCTGAAGTGGAAGACTCAGTAGCTCAAATAGATATACCAGTCAAAGAAAATACTAAAACTAAAAAAGACATAACTCAAAATGTTCAAGAAATCTGGGACAACATGAGAAGACCTAATTTGAGAATAATAGGAATAGAAGAAGGAGAAGAAAAGGCACAGATAATGTACTCAATAAAACCATAGAAGAAAACTTCCCTAACGTGAAGCAGAAAATGTCTATGAAGATACAAGAAGCTTACACAACACCAAATAGATATGACCCCCCAAAAAAGTCAGTGTGCCACATTATAATCAGGCCACAAAACATACAGAACAAAGAAAAAATTTTAAGAGCTGCAAAAGAAAAGGGACAACTCACATATAAAGGCAGACCCATCAGAATAACGCCTGACTATTCAATGGAAACGATGAAAGCTAGAAGGGCTTGGTCAGAAGTTATACAGATGCTAAAAGAGCATGGTATACAGATGCTAAAAGAGCATGGCTGCCAAACTAGAATACTATACCCTGCAAAATTATCAATCACCATAGATGCAGTAAACAAGAGATTTCATGACAAAGTCAGACTGAAAGAATATCTATCTACCAATCCAGCACTACAGAGAGTATTAGAAGGAAAACTCCAACCTAAGGACCCCAGATACACCCACGAAATCACAAACAATCAATAATTCCACAGAAGAACACTCCAGAGAAAGGAAATATAAACAAGTTACCACCAAAAATGGCAGGAAATGTCAATCAATGGTCACTAATTTCCCTTAATATCAATGGACTCAACTTGCCTATAAAACGACACACACAAAACAAGATGGATACAACAACAGAAGCTATCCTTCTTTTGCCTTCAAGAAACACACGTCAACTGCAAGGACAGACACAGGCTTAGAATAAAGAGTTGGGAAAAGATTTTCCAGTCAAATGGTCCTAAGAAAAAAGTGGGGGTTGCAATCCTAATATCTAACAAAATAGACTTTAAGCTAAAAGCAATAAAAAGAGACCAAGATGGTCACTACTTATTCATCACAGGAAAAATTGGTCAAGAGGAAATTTCAATCTTGAATATTTATGCTCCTAATATAAGGGCACCTACTTGTGTAAAAGAAACACTGCTAAAGCTCGAATCCCACAGCAATTCTTTTTTTCTTTATTTATTTTGTATTTATCAAGAAAAACAGTAAAATGAATTTAGAATGTTGATAAGTTAACAATAACTGTAAAGAAGATAAAAATCATAAGCATGACTTATCAAGGGTGATAATGTAAATAAGATTTCTACACATATATTTATATTTACTTTGTGTTCAACTTTCCCTCTAATTTTTTTTCCATCCCTGTATATCCCCATTCAAGGTCCCTTCCCCCTCCTGCCACATCAGGTCATTTTTTTCTTCTCCACAACTCCCCATCCCCTCCCTGGGCAGGGAACAGACAGTCCTATCGTCCCTCTGACCCAATAATGCTTAGATCAGTCTCCACTCCTGACAAATCCTGTTTTGGGAGACTTCAATACCCCACTTTCAACCCTGGATAGATCAACCAGACAGAGACTCAACAGAGAAATAAGGAGTCTAAAAGAGGTTATGATGCAAATGGGTTTAATAGATATCTACAGAAGCTTCCACCCAAATGCAAAGGAATATACATATTTCTCAGCTCCTCATAGAAATTTCTCCAAAACTGACCACATAATTGGTCATAAAGCAAATATCAACAGATACAAAAAACTGGAAATAATCCCTTGTAACATATCATATCAGACCACCAGGGCCTAAAGTTAGAGTTCAACAACATCAAAACCCAAAGAAAGCATACCAACTTATGGAAACAAAACATCACTCAGCTGAACCATCTCTGGGTCAAGGAAGAAATTAAGAAAGAAATCAGTCTTCCTAGAATTTAATGAAAATGAACCCACAACGTATCCAATTTGTGGGACACAATGAAAGCAGTCTTAAGAGGAAAATTCATAGCGCTAGATGCCTAAATGAAAAACCTAGAGAAATCCCACACTAGAGACTAACAGCTCAGCTGAAAGCCTTAGAACAATTAGAAGCAAATTCACCTAGAAGAAGTAGACGGCAGGAAGTAATCAAACTTAGAGCTGAAATCAATACAATTGAAACAAAAAGAACAATACAAAGAATCAATGAATCTAAGAGTTGGTTCTTTGAGAAAGTTAACAAGATAGATAATCCCTTAGCCAAACTAATCAAAAAACAGAGAGAGAGAGTGTCCAAATCAACAAAATCAGAAATGAAAGGGGGACATAACAACAGAACCCCAGGAAATACAGAGAATTATCAGATCATATTTTGAAAATCTGTATTCCACAAAAATGGAAAACCTAGAAGAAATGGACAGCTTTCTGGACAGGTACCACCTACCAAAATTAAATGAAGATCAAATTAATGACCTAAACAAGCCAATAAACCTTAAGGAAATTGAAGCTGTCATTAAAAACCTCCCCAAAAATAAAAGCCCTGGTCCAGATGGTTTTAGTGCCGAATTCTACCAGACATTCAAAGAAGAATTACTACCGTTACTCCTCAAACTATTTCACACAGTAGAAACTGAAGGAATATTGCCAAATTCCTTTTATGAGGCCACAATTACCCTAATACCTAAGCCACTCAAAGACACAACAAAGGAGAATTACAGACCAATTTCCCTCATGAATATTGATACGAAAATTCTCAACAAAATTTTGGCAAAACGTACACAACAATGTATAAAAGACATCATCCACCATGACCAAGTAGGCTTCATCCCAGAAATGCAGGGCTGGTTTAACATACAAAAAACTGTAAATGTTATCCATCATATAAACAAACTAAAGGAACAAAACCACATGATCATATCCTTAGATGCAGAAAAAGCCTTTGACAAAATCCAACACTCCTTTATGATTAAAGTCCTGGAGAGATCAGGAATACAGGGAGAATACCTAAATATAATTAAGGCGATTTACAAGAAGCCAACAGTCAGTATCAAACTTAATGGAGAAAAACTCAAAGCAATCCCACTAAAATCAGAAACTAGACAAGGATGTCCTCTCTCCCCTTATCTATTCAATAGAGTTCTCCATGTATTAGCTAACGCAATAAGGTAACGAAAAGAGATTAAGGGGATACAAATTGGAAAAGAAGAAGTGAAACTGTATTTGCAGATGATATGATTGTATACATAAGTGACCCACAAAACTCTTCCATGGAACTGCTACAGCTGATAAACACCTTCAGCAATGTAGCAGGATACAAGATTAACTCAAAGAAATCAGTAGCCCTTCTATACACTAAAGATAGAGGAGCTGAAAAAGAAATAAGGGAAACATTACTCTTTATGATAGCTGCAAATAGTATTAAATACCTTGGAGTAACTATAACCAAAGAAGTAACAGACTAATTTGACAAAAATTTTACATCACTGAAGAAAGAATTTGAAGAGGATATCAGAAAATGGAAAGCTCTCCCATGTTCCTGGATTGGTAGGATCAACATAGTAAAAATGGCAATTCTACCAAAGGCAATCTACAGATTCAATGCACTGCCCATTAAAATCTCAACACAATATTTCTTGGACCTTGAAAGAACAATATTCAATTTCATTTGGAATAACAGCAAAGCCAGGATTGCCAAAACAATTTTACTCAACAAAAGAACCTCAGGAGGTATCACCATCTCCGACTTCAAGTTATACTTTAGAGCTACACTAAAAATAACAGCCTGGTACTGGCAAAAAAAAAAAAAAAAAAAAAAAAAAAAAAAAAAAAAAAAAAAAAAAAAAAAAAAAAAAAAACAGAATTGAAGATCCAGACATTAACCCAAAAACCTAGGAACATCTGATCTTTGACAAAGAGGCCCAAAACATTCAATGGAAAAAATGATAGTATATTTAACAAATGGTGTTGGCATAGCTGGATGGAAGTGTGTAGAAAAATGCAAATAGATCCGAGACTGTCACCGTGCACAAACCCAAATCCAAGTGGATCAAAGACCTCAACTTAAACCCAGCCACTTTGAACTTGATAGAAAAGAAAGTGGGAAATACACTTCTACAAATTGGCACAGGCAACCACTTCCTAAATATAACACCAGTGGCACAGGCACTAAGACCAACAATCAATAAGTGGGATCTCCTTTAGCTAAGAAGCTTCTGTAAAGCCAAGGATACTGTCAATAGGACAAAACGACAGCCTACAGAATGGGAAAAGATCTTCATCAACCCTACAAGTGATAGAGGACTGATTTCTAAGATTTATAAAGAGGTCAAGAATCTAGAGCCCAAAACCTTGAATAACCCAATCAAAAAACGGGGTACAGATCTAAAAAGGGAATTCTCAGCAGAGGAACTACGAATGGCTGAAAGGTACCTGAAAAAGTGCTCATCATCTTTAGCCATCAGAGAAATGCAAATCAAAACAACTTTGAGATATCACCTAACACCTGTTAGATTGGCTAAGATAAAAGGCACAGAGGACAGCCTATGTTGGAGAGAATGTGAATCAAGGGAACACTCCTCCATTGTTGATGGGAGTATAAGCTTGTTCAGCCACTTTGGAATGCAATATGGCGGTTTCTCAGAAATCTGAGAATCAATCTCAACAAGGACCCAGCAATACCATTTCTGGGTGTATGCCCTAAAGATGCAGTCACACTCCAAAGGTATTAGCTCAACTATGTTCATAGCAGCAGTATTTGTAATAGCAAGAACCTGGAAACAACCTAGATGTCCCTCAATTGAAGAATGGATTAACAAACTGTGGTACATCTGCACAATGGAATACTACTCAGCAGTAAGAAAAAATGATATCCTAAAATTTGCAGGCAAATGGATGGATTTGGAGAATATCCTACTGAGCGAGGCATCACAAACCCAGTAAGATAAGCAGGGGTTGTACTCACACATTAGTGGTCTCTAAACAAACTAACAAGTAAAAAGCCAAGCATTCCCAAGCTGCAAACCACAACCACTAAACAGCTTGGGATCAGAAACACCCTGGACTGACCCTTCTGATCCCACTAAACCTATAGGAACACCTGACTCACTCTTGATGGAGGGTGGACAAAACTAGATTTACCAGGAGTGGAGACTGAACTAAGCTTTTTTGGATCAGTGGGACCATGGGACTGTCTGCTGCCTGCCCAGGGAGGGGATGGGGAGTTGTGGAGAAAGAAAAAAATGACCTGATGTGGTGGGAGGGGGAAGGGACCTTGAATGGGGATATACAGGGATAGGAAAAAAAAAATCCAGAGTGAAAGCTGAACACAAAGTAATTCTATGTGTAGCAAATTATTTGCATTTTTACCCTTCATAAGTCATACTTATGATTTTTATTTTCTTTATAGTTATTGTTAACTTATCAGCATTTTAAATTCAATTTACTGTGTTTCTTGAATAATACAAAATAAAAAAAAAAAAGAGGCACGGACACAGACGATTGCATTCAGTTTTAGTGGGTTGATCCTCAGTCCCATGAGTGTTTAATCTGGAGAACATTGCAGTGTGTGTCATACTTCAGCTTTGTACCTAGCAAGGGTCAAATTCTGGGACAATTTTAGTCTCTTGCTTTTAGCGTGTATTCCCAGATCATTCTCCAAAACATAAAGGCAGACTAGAAACTACTATTTTACTGACTTTAGATGTAATCAAAGAAGAAGTCACCTGGTTAGTAGTGGACCAAAGCAGCTGAGAGTTGATATTTTCAATTCACTGTAACCTCCATAAAAATTAAAACACAAAAAATT
>PVIH01026644.1:0-18377 GCA_004025045.1 Sigmodon hispidus | reverse complement strand
AGAGAGAGAGAGAGAGAGAGAGAGAGAGAGAGAGAGAGAGAGAAATTGGAAGCGAGTATATAGGTTTGCCCACAATGAATGAGTCTCGATTGTGTCCTTTGTTTTAAACGAGTCTGTGTCTGCTTCTCACTTGACTCCTGGAGTCTGTGCCATCTTGTCCCCTTCCCCAAGGGGTGCCCAGATAGAACTCGCTGTAACACTCATGGAACTCCAGTTGTGTCCTACAATGTCATATGTAAATAGAATAATCCCGTGACCTGTCTTGGACAGGATTTATGTGTTCCAAAGTGGCAGACAGTCAAGTGTCCTTGTCAAATGCACAGTCTATTATTCACAGATCAAAAGAGAACACAACTTGTGACAAAGCTAACAACCTAATGATCTGTTTCCAAGTGCTACCACCAGCATTGAGAGGTGGACTCACTCATGGACAGTATTCCCGACTGTGGTGCAAGTGCGTCACATGTTCAGTTGCTCCATGTGCAGCAAGCCAGCATGTCCATATCCACTGCTGAAGAAAGGACAGTGAGTGGATGTCAGCTCTGAAGGGATGCTCCTTGAAAGAAATGTTTATTGAGATGATGGAGACTAGTTGGTCATGGCTTCAGGTGTGGTTAGCCAGGCCAACTTGTCAGACATTGGGTGTCGGTATTAGACACTCAATGGTCACCAAGCCAAGGTTGGAACGAGGCAAAAGGCAGGAGACATGGTCACTGGAAGGGCTGTTTGTTACTATAGGGGATGTAGACTATATATACTGTGGTTCACTGGAAACCCTAGTATCTCTTAATCTGCCCAGAGCTGGGTTTTTATGGTCCTTCAGAGGATTATCTTGTCCTGGCAGATATTTTGGCGCCTGTCCTGACTGGTACAGGCTGTTGGATCCCACAGTGTTACTGATTACACCCAGGGGCTTGCTCCTGATACAGCATGACAGGAGTACCCCATCTTTGTTTCGTTGTTATTTTTTGTTCTAGGTATGTACTATCTGTATTCAAGGGTCCAATCTGCAGAGCTCACCCTGCTCTGCTTTGGGGAAATGCTCCTTTGTGAATTTCCATTTTAAAGAGTCATGCATATAGCTAGGTAGTTTAAAGTAACTTTCAAAATGTCACATTGTCAACATTGAATTCAGCTGGGATTTTATCATAACCTAGCATTTGGATTTCTGTTAATATGGCATGAGCTTATTGTCAAATAAATTGTTTGTTTATTTTTTAAATAAAAGCCTGACTTTCTGTCCTGTCAACCATGGCATGGAGTCCAGTGATTACTGTAAAGAAACACTCAGGTCTACTAATGTAGAAAGATGGAAAGATGCCTCTTGAGAGAGCTGAGTATCATCAGTGTAATGACCTTTGATTGTCGTGCTTTATTCATAAATTCAGCAGCAAAGCTAGCTTTTTACAACATCTGAATCAGGTCACAAAGAGTTCAGTGAGACTCTCCAACCCAGTTCCAAAGAATCTGCCCCAATCTTGCTATTCATTCCTGCTGTCATGAATCTAAGGTCAAGGAATTATCTAATGTGTTGAGATAATATAACACACAAAAAATATTCTTCTCAGTGTGGTCATTGTTAAGCACTTTATCCCTTTTCACCACAGAGATCTTGTAAGGACTGGAGTATTAACTTCTTTAAGTGGAATTTTCCTAGGAAATTACGGTGACATGTAACTGGAAATATCTCTAGGAAATGCAGAATAGGAAATTTTTCCTAGAGTCCATATCTTTGGCCATTTTCATTTCTTTCCCCCATTTAATAAATAGGTAATGAGTCACTCCATGTTCTAGACACTTGTAAGATATATAGGCCCTAGAGGCTTCCAGGGACCTCAGCCAGTTCAAACTGGTTACAACTGGTGCCTTAAAACATGTGCTCTTAACACTTCCTCATAGCCACGAGGGCCCCTTGAGTGGGCACTTCCTCATAAGCCAAACTGGGGTCCACGTGGGGCCTTGGCAACAGAGGTGGAACCCTGATGTGAAGGACCTGGACCAGTGAGAGATGACCAGACCATCTGCAGATGCTAGCAAAGCCAAGTGCTTCCCCTGACTGGGAGGAGGTATTTAATACTTACTCCTTCCTCTATAAATTTGACTTGCTTGTTCCAACTAGAATCCAGTGCCTGTGCTGTTGTCTCCAAGGCTTCTTGCCTCCTCCCCCGAGGAGAACTAACAGGGTCCTGAGCATAGACAACACCAACAGACACTGTGTCAGATTCACAGGTAAGGCAACCAACAAACCCTCCAAGATTCCTGTCTAAGAGTGCACACTCACGGAGACAGAGATGGAGAGAGAAGAAGGTGTGAATTGTCCAAGGAAACCTACACACCCATGGAGTGAAGGAGCTGAGGTGTGTGTGTGGCGACAGATAAGAACAGGCAATTTTAAAAGTTAATCTTGGACAGCATTTTGCTGAATTTAGTTTGAAGAGTCAAAACAAAACAAAAAAAGAACGACATGAAGCCCAGGTTGAAAGCTTGAGTAGGTGTTTTAATTTTTGTTTGTTTTTCTCCATGTTCTTTGGCTGTCTGTTTTCCCAGAGGGAAAGTGTGAGGAGTATTTCAGTCAGAAAGGACACAGAATAGTTAACTCAGATTCTAAAGCCATTTTCAGCCTTAATTTGTCCTTACAGTGTACATCCTCTGAGAATCTCGACTTAGGCTTTACAAATGTAAGACAAGTCTACAAATGGAAGAGTAAATAACTTTTTCAGGTTTATTATGTATTCTGTGGCATTTAAATAAACCCAGTTTCTGTCACATGAATGAAAAGAATGATACTTGTGGCAATAACAGTTTTAGTCACTATTGGAAATCTGCCTCATCTGAAAAGAAACTGGCATGTTCTTTTGTTTGTTTGTTTGTTTTTCATTAAAAATAGACCTTGCAAAAGCAAACACATAATGATTAAAAGGTTTTTTGTTTGGTTGGTTTTTGGTTTTTTGGTTTTTCTAAAGAGCATGAAATACACATTGCTTCTGGACATTATATTGTAGATCATCTTTGAAGATGTCTTAGAAGCTATGAGCAATCAAAACTGATAGAATACATGTCTGATCTGTGTCATCATTATAAACGTCATCTAAAAACACCATTCTCCTTTTATACCTAATGGCAAGCCTTCTAGAGAGAAATGGGAAACCTTATCTTACAAAGACACACAGGTCAAAGTCTTCATATCTTCAGGCCTGACTTTAAGACAAACCAAGGTGAGGCGAATCACAGCTTTAGGATGATCCATGGTCTAACTTGCTCATCAGGGTTGGTTCCGTGGATAACCTGTGGGAATAGGGGCTTCCGGTTCTCATAAGGACTCTGTACTTGACTTAATGTTATATCTTACAATCTTTTTGGACATTTTAAAAATTAATACCTCTTTTTACATACCAATCAATTTTCCTTCCTTCCTTCCCCTCCTCCCACCCATCACCAGCTTCCCCTCACCTCAACTTACCCATCCCTCAAAGAGGACGAAGCCTACCATGGGGAGTCAACAAAGTCTGGAATATCAGTTTGAGTAGAATCAAGCCCCTCCCCTCCGTATCAAGCCTGAGCAAGGTATTCCTGTATAGGAAATGAGCCAGTTCATACACTAGGAATACATCCCGGTCCCACTGCCAGAGGCCCCACCCACTGTTCAAGCCTATGTTTTATAATCTTGACACTCACATTAATGTCTGAATTAGGGAGCATACATTTCACTTTGCTGTTATGTTGCTTGGCAGTTTTATTTAAGTGCAAATCAAGTTTGCACAAGGACTAGCTGTTTATTTCCTTCGCTGTACCATCTGGTACTGGAACTTGTGCCTTTGTGGTCACCTGAGTTGTTCTTTCTATACTGGCTTTGGAGTTCTTAGAGGAAATGCAATCTCAGGGCAGGGAATTTTTTTGTTCCCCAACATCACTTCCAGCGCCTTGACTTTTAGAATCAGAAATTTCCCGAAACGACTAAGCATAATATACTTTGATTTCAAGTTTTTATAACTGATGTTGGGCATCAGGTTCCAGTTCTTTATGTCCTCCACACATTTTGGTCAATATATTTAGGGTTTGATATACTGGTTTAAGTGATGCTGAATGAACTCCTTGATCTTCTTCATGATCTTGAATTTACAGTGATCTGAGAGTAAGTAACCAGGATGCCATGTGAAAGATGGAAACTACCTTCATAGTCAGCACCAAAGAAAAAGACTCCATTTACATTTTTCATTGTGCCCCCAAAATCATGTAACTAATGCTGTGTGAACATAATCCTTAATGAGATTTTAACATGTAGTAAGCACTGAACTGATGGCCTTACATTATTTTATCTAACACTTTTTACAACCCTCAAATGGAGTGATTAATTGCCCAATTTTACAGATGGAGAAACTGTGGTTTGAAGAGGTTAAGTGATGTAACAAGATAACTAGCAGGGACAGAAATTCAAATTAATAACTGCCTACCCAAGTCCCATGGGGTTTCTATTCTGCGGTGGTGAGTCTAACAGAAAACCAAGAGGTCAGGAAACCAGCTGTTAGGTTCTGTCTAATGAAACTAATGGCTCTGCTGATCCCACGTGACCAACTGTGAACAACTTTCTAAAGTTCAACCTCACATGGAGTCATGTTTAAATTGCCACTACTTTATACATGAGCAAATCCCCAGAAGCAGTACGGTGGTTATGTGAACCCTCAATCTGACAGGATTCAGAATCAGCTTGGAAACAAATTTCAGGGCAGGTCCATAAGGCTCTATTGTAGGGCAGGTCCATAAGGCTCTACTGTAGGGAAGATACATCTTAACCGCTAGACCAATAGAAAGGAGAACATGGATAAGCATGAGCATGAGCCTGCTCTTGGCTTCCTGACTTTGGGTGCAAAGTAACCAGCCAGCATCCATCTCTCACTGCCCTGCTTTGTCAACCATAATAAAATGACCCCCTCAAACCAGAAGCCACAAGAGACCCTCCATAAAGACATACTTTTTACTTAAGAAAATGTTTTCTTCATTTTACACACCAACCACAGATCCCTCTTTCATCCTACCTCCCACCCCCCACAAGCCTCTCCCCACCCATCCCCAACCGCTCCTTTGAAAGGGTAAGGCCTCCCATGGGGAATCAGCAAAGCCTGGTACACTCAGTGAAGGCAGGTCTAAGCCCCTCCCCCTGCATCAAGCTGTGCAAGGTGTCCCTCTATAGGTAATGGGCTCCAAAAAGCCAGTTCATGCACCAGGGATAAATCCTGTTACCATTGCATGGGGCCCCTTAAACAGACCAAACTACACAACTGTCTCCTGTATGCAGAGAGCCTAGTTCAGTCCTGTGCAGCCTCCACAGTTGTCAGAAAAGACTTTACTTTTGGTACTCCTTGAAAGGATTGCTCTGTGTCCTTGCTGCTGCTTTCTATAGAGCGAGCATAGCTGAGGTTTCCTCAGGGTCTGAAGAAGGTAACAGAAAGATGGTTTCCATCTAAAAGTCTTACTATATGGTCTGTCTTTATTGGTAGCTAACTGTAATAATGTGAGCATCACCTCTCTGGTTAGATTATAGGATCTGCCTGTGAGCTTAGTGTTGGTTATCAATTTGACAGGTAACAAACCTCCAGGTACATCTGTGGAAGGTCACCTTGAGTGGGTCACTTGAGTTGGGAAGACCCACTCTGAAGTAAGGGGGTGCCATTTTCTGGGTCTGTGTTCTGGACTGACTTAAAAGGTGAAAGTGAACTGAGAATGTGTTCTATCTCTTTCTGATGCCTGACTGGAGGATCAATGTGACCAATTGCTTCAGGCTCCTGATGCTGTGACTTCTTTGCCAGCGTGGACTGTATCCTGGAATTAGGAGGCAAAATAAGACCTTCCTTTTGTATGTTGCTTCGGGAGGAGTCTTTATTATAGAAACAGAAAAAGTAACTAACACACTGCCTTAGATCCAAGCAATCACCACATCCATGAATATGTAAGCAGCCACCAATGAGACTTCAGAGCCTCCAAAGACCTGTAAAAGACTTAGGTGTGGTGGCACATACCTTTAATCCCAACACTTGGGAGGCTGAATCCGGGTGAGCATGATTTGAGGCTAGTATGGATTACAGAGTGAAACAGTCTGAAAGGAAAGAAAGGACCTTTGAGAGAAAACCCAGAGAGATCATAAATGATCCACTCTCATGGGATTCCATCTGTGTATTTGATCTAGGGTGTCAGGCTAGCAGTGACATGACTTTCTTGAAGATTTGGGTGCATTAGTGGTAAGTTTTGGCAGAGAATGCAGAGAGTGAGTGAGGTCAGAGAGCTGGGCTTTGAGAATAAAGTAAGTTAAAAGAATTATTTTCAAGGGAAGATATAAATACATGGTATTTAACCATGAGGACCCCCCAGGGCTGTTAATATCCTGGGAGATAAACACAAACACACAGAAAGCAACACACACATAGTCTTAGTTTTCTATTACTCTTACAAAACATCATGACCAAGGCAACTCATAAAGTATTTAACTGGGCTATAGTTTCAGGGATTAATATCTGTAATGGTAGAGCAAAGGCATGGTGGCTGATAATTCACATCTTGATCTATAAGCAAACGGCTGACTGGGAATAGTATGAATCTTTTGAAATCTCAAATATCCCAGTGAGACACATCCTCTAATGAGCTCAACTCCCTAATCCTTCCTAAATTGTTCTACCAACTGGAGACCAGCTATCCAAATGCATGAGTCTATAGGGGCCTTCTCATTCAAACTCCACATTGCACTCCTTGGCCCCCATAGGCTTATGGCCATATCATAATGCAAAATGCATTTATTCCAACTCCAGCTATAGTCTTCCAGTCTCAAGACTGTTTAAATTTCCAAAGTTCAAAGTCTATTCTGGGACTCAGGAAAATTTTTAATTGTAACTTTCTGTAATGCCAAAAAGCAAATGACATACTTCTAATGTATGACGGCATAGGATATGCATTCTTCTACCAGAAGAGACCAATGAGAAGATAGTAAGAATCACTAGACCAAGTACCTTAGTCAGTGTTCCATTGCTGAGAAGAGACACAATGATCATGGTGTCTCTCATGAAAGAAAGTATTTAATTGGGGCTTACTTGTAGGTTCAGAGGCTTAGTCAATTATCCACATGGTGGGAAGCATGGTGGTGACCTGCAGGCAGACATGGTTCTAGAGAAGGAGCTGGGAGTTTTATATCAGGATCTACAAGCCACAGGAAGTGAGTGACACACAAACTGGTTTTGAAACTCCAAACCCCACCCCCTGTGACACATTTCCCCCAACAAGGTCACACCTACTCCAACAAGGCCAGATCTCCCAAATCCTCCCAGATAGTACCACTCCCTCATGACTAAGCATTCAAATATATGAGTCAATGGGAACTCTACCTTATCCAAACCATCACACAGGATAAGTTTAAAAGCCAGCATCATGGCAAACTCCAAATCCTGTAGCTCTGTGACTGATACTAAAGGACTTGGATGACTCCACCTTCCCATATCATACACACTATAACATGTGCACACACTATACATTATACACACATACCAAATGTACACACTACAGTGCATGAAGTCCAAACACAGCATACCACACACTACATACATACACATACATCACACTATATATACATATATACATCACTACTCATAAACACCACATGTCACATATATGTCACACTATGTATCACATACACACATGCACACACACACACACACACACACACACACACAAACTACCTCTAAACCATGCTACAAGTAAGTGTTCTTCATTGCCCTAAATCCTAGAGGGCTATATTTGGTGACAGTGTCTGTAAGTGAAAACCTTTAAATTAAGACATATTAGAAGATTCTTCTTAGTCCAAATTGGAAGATAGCATTAGCCTATTTTTTTCTATGTGAATACTCAGGTAAAGTAATTATTTTCCAAACATAAATTGTAGTTAAATTTTTGCTTGATTTGAGACCAGAAAGTTTCTGCATATACATACAGAATCTGAAGGCTGCTAGGTTTTACTCCCTGCCCTCCATGAGTTTAGGCGACTTCTTTGTAAATTAATATACTTACATACATACATATTACTCTAACATAAGGGTATCAAACAGCTGTTAGTCTTCCTGCCCATGGAAGATAATTATGTTCTACCTTCTGTGCCAAGAACATTCTGGAAGGCACAGTTCATGCCTTTAATGAAGCAGAAGAAGCAAACCAACTGAGGAAGCTAAAACTATATAAGTTCTCTCCATGCACGGGCCTCTGTAAAGACAGACATTTCTATTTCTCAGCACACATTCACAAAAAACCTGATTGACATTCAGGCCAGTCTGTGTGTGCATCAGGAAGTAGCTGAAAGATAACTGATGAGTGTAAAGTACTTGCTAAAGTGAGATGTTTTAATTGGCTCACTGAGCTCAAGTGATAGTCTCAAGTAGATCTTTTTTCCTTAATGAACAAGTAAAGTGACACAATGGAATTACAGTTCTACGCTATGGCTTTAGGCATCAGCTTCCCAGGTGAAACAGTACATCAGAGGGATGTCATCTTTGCTTCTTCTAAACTGTACAGTCCTGTACTCAATCTTTCCTTTGTATATTATGGCTTTGTTGCTAATGAGATGAACTGGAGAAATTAGGAGCTAAAAGCCTAAATGAGATCATCGTAGTCAAAAAATGAAAGTCACCAGCTCAGAAGTGATCCAAAGACAGACTAGCAGAATATGAGTTCACAGTGAGGTCCCACACTGGGAGGAAAATCTACAGGGAATATTCAGAAGGTAAGGAAGACGTCTTGCATTGCAAGATGTGTGATGTGTGGATTCTTATGCAGCAGGCAATGGGTTCAAGATTTGGAAGAGAAAAGTTGGCATTAGAGTCCAGGGATAAGAACTTGGCACTGTCTAGCAGGAAATCCAGATCAATGTGTGTGGCCACTCACTAGCAACAAGGTTGTAATCTATCTCAGATAGCCTGATAGAAGCTGGAGTACCTAAATTTAAGAGGAATTGGCCTCCTCTATCAAAACATCAGAGATTGCAAACTCTGTTCTCATCTTAATACAGAATGGCTAAGGGAGAAGCAAAACTAGTCCTGCAAATGCAAAAAAAAAAAAAAAAAAGTCAATCCTTAAAGATATGCACACACATGCATGCTCATCATGCATTCCACATCCAAATAAATGCACACACATACACACATCATTGAAAATATAAAATTCAACTAGTCATCTTTCCCTGGTTCATTAATTATATGAATCAAACATTTAATTGATATATATGTGAACTTTCAAAAGGGCAAAGAAATACAACACTCTCTTCAATCCAGCAGCTATTCGTTATGTAAATGGATTTCCATGCAGAAGCTTGCTCACTTTATGTGCTGAGATGTAGCACCTCATGCCACATAATTTTGATACAGGATTTATAGCATCTTGAGGTAGGGTATCTTTCTGTACACTGTGATTATGCTTCATTACCATTGGTCAATAAAAAACTGTTTTGGCCTATGGCAAGGCAGCTTATAGGCAAGTGTGAAATCCAAGCAGAGATAAAGATGAAGGAAGGTGGAGTCAAGGAGAAGCTGCAGGCTGCCTCTCGGAAAGCAATATGTAAGGAAACAGGTAAAACCACAGAGCCAAGTGGTAAGACATAGATTAATAAAAATGGGTAAAGTTATAACAGCTAGTTGGTAATGAGCCTGAGCTATAGGCTAAACAGTTTATAATTAAAATAAGCCTTTGAATAATTATCTTATAAATAGCTGCAAGATCATTGGTGGGGGAAATTTGTTCTAACCATGAGCCTAGATGGTTCAGAAAAATTTCTGCTCTCCTGGTTTTTAAAGCAAGATGGATCCTCTAGAGACTTATTACAATGTTTAAGGAAGAGGTATGAAAATCCTGTGGCTCATAATTGAACACTTTAAACTTTCTCTAGAATTTCTCTAAACATGTGTGTCCTAATCACCTGAAGCCCACTTTTAGATCACAAATATATGACACAAAGAATCAAGAGCAGCAACAGAATAAAAGAAAACAATGTTCATTGTGAATCCATAAAAATGCCATTTTATTTATACTTTATAAAGCAAGTTCATTGTTTACCTTGTATGTTGGTTTCCAAACTAATGTGACACTTATGCCAGATTTTCTATCTTATCCAGTACTTTTTCCCCTCTACAGATGTGATTTCCACATCTTATAATGTGTAAATACTGTTATTGAAATAATCCTTATCTTTAAAATCTACCCCAAACTTGCATGTTACATTGGGCATTGGGCTTATGAGGATAACACAACATTTTCTATATACAAATATCTTTCATCTGTCCTAAGAAAGGAAACCAAAAACAGAAACAAAAAGCTCTGTGTACTTGGTTCAGATTGAATGTTCCCATAGCAGCTAAAAATAAAATATAATAGCTAAATTTTATCATTAATTTAACACCATTATCATTTCAATGGTCAGTTTGTCATTGACTGTGGACTGTAGTAGTGGGTGCCCTCAATGGTTGGTGGCAGAGTCTGCTAAAGATACTTTTGATCACTACTAAATTGGTACTACTAAATTGTACAAGTTTATAAGTTAATTGATGCTTACAAAAATCACCCCTCTTAATTGAGTTATTCACTATGAAAACACGTAGGGTAACCTGTAGATAGAAAAATCTTTCTTTTGGTTCACAGTTTTGGTGGTCCAAGTCCGTGGTTAGATGGGCACATTGCTTTAGGCCTCTGGTGGTTATGACAAACAGAAAAAGTAGGGGATGCATGGCAGAGTGAACTGTTCACTTCAATGATGGAAAGAAGACAGGAGATGACAGGCCAGGACCCTGAAATCCTTTTTAAGAGTACATCTCATTGACATAGGTATCTCACTAGCTCCAACCCAAGGTTCTATGAACTCCCAATAGCATGATAGACAATAAGACCTTTAATACAGGGAACTTTGGAGGATAGTCAGAATCCAAATCACAGAAGTCAGCTAATTATTTCAGCTCTGTAATGCATAAGTACTGCTAAAAACCTGTAATAATGCTAAAAGTTTGCATTTCTTTCTTTTATGCTGTACTAGTGGTTCCCAAACTCTGATCCCTAAACTTAAATCATCAGAACCACCTAGAAAACTATTTCAAGATCTATCCTGAAACTTGAAGAACCAGGACACTAGGAAGTTGGACCTAGCCACCCTTGGATAATTCAATGAACTATTCAGCTTGAAAACACTGTATATAGCCTATGAATGAACTCCAAGCCTGTGTCCATTCCAGATGCTTGATGAACACAAAGGTAAAGAGCTAGTACAACCAAAGCAGATGTGGTGCTGGAGCTGAGAGTGTTACATCTTATAGGCAACAGGAAGTCAACTGAGACACTGGGCAGTATCTTGAGCATAGGAATCATCAAAGCCTGTCCCCACAGTGACACATTTCCTCCAACAAGGCCACATCCCATCCAACAAAGCTACATCTCCTAACAGAGCCACTCCCTATGAGATTATGGGGGCCGATTATATTCAAACTACTACATTCCATTCCCTGGCTCCCATAAATTTGTAACAATATTGTACTGAAAAATGCATTTAGTTTAACTTCAGAAGTCCCCATATTCTATCACACTCTCAATAATGTTTAAAAGTTCAAAGTCTCTTTTGAGACTTAGGCAATCTCTCAACTGTAATCACCTTAAAAATAAAAATAAAAAATCAGACCATATAATTCCAACATATAATAGTACAGAATATACATTACCATCCCAAAATGTAGGGAAAGGAACATAGCAAGGAAGTACTGGACCAATGCAAGACCAAAAACCAGCAGGGCAAATTCAGAGCTCTGCATCTCTTGTGTCCCATTACATCTTGCTCTCTAGGTGGCAGCCTACAGCCTCTTCCTGACCCTGCCTTCTTTGTCTTGTATCTCTTCTTGGATTTTCTACCTGCCACTAAGCTGCCTTGCTAAAGCAACCTTTTTATTAACAAATGGCAATAAAGCACATTCACATCCTACAGAAAGACATCCCACGCCAATGCTTTTCACATCTCCAACACCATTTAGCTTTGTTGACTACAACACTTTTTTCTCTTAGGCTGGTTCTACTCCCTGTTAGCAGCTCTCCTCCTCAGGTATATCACAACTCTGCCATCTCTACATCTTGGGGCCTCCAGTCTTCAGTTTCACAGCTTCACTCAATGGCCTCTCTAGGACATTCAGGGACACCTCTGACACATGCCTGGCCTCAGTGGTTTTATTCCATAACTCTTTTCTTCTATCATTAACGCTAAGCCCAGAACCACATGGCTGAAGCTGTCACGTTCTGCTGCTTCCTGAACTGGAGCATGGCCCTTCGTTCAATTACATCTTTCTAGCTCTTTGTCTTTCTCTCCCTAAGCTTGACTGCCCTGAAATTTGCTCTGTAGACTCGCTGGCCTTAGAGATCTGCCAGCATGCACCTTCCCAGTGCTGAGATTAAAGGTGTACCCCATCACTTTCAGCTCTAAACTTTTCTTTAGTTTCTTTTCACAAGTTGGAAATTTAACTGGATAAGATCTTGCCCTGAGGTCACTACTCCTTATATTGCATTTCTTAATCCATTTATCTCCTTGAATACAGGACTTAATGCCATTTCACTTCCAGATAATCTTTTTCTCCTTGAAATTTACATTTTATAATTTACCATGCTCAGCTTGGTCCTTTTAATTATAAATTTTCATTAGAGTTATCATTAATATCCATATGACAGAGTCTATACTAGGCTGTTTTGAGAATTTTTTTTTTCCAACAGAATTAATCTGAAACTCTTCACATTGTTCTCAGGCAAACTTTTTGGACAAAGGCAAAAAGCAGTGGCTTTCTTCACCAAAATATCACAAGAACAATCTCTAGGCAACATATTAAAATTCTTCTCCTCTGGTAACCTCTTGAGCAAGCCTGCTACAGATTATCAAACCACACTCAACACCACAGTCTTCCATGTTCTTCCTAGTATGTCCCATTAAGAAGCACTAAACATGTTCAAATGCTTTTCTAATCCACAGCCAAGGTCCATATTACTTCAAACAAAAACATGGTCAGACCTATCACAGTAAAATTCTTGGTACCAACTTCTGTTTTAGTTAGGGTTTTATTGTTATAAAGATACACTGTGACCATGCCAGTTCTTGAAAAAAAGCATTTAATTAAAGTGGCTTGCTTACAGTTTCAGAGGTTCAGTCCATTATCATCATGATGGAAAGCAGGGCAGTGTGCAGGTGGATGTGGTGCTGGCTGAGAGTGTTACATCTTATAGGCAACAGGAAGTCAACTGAGACACTGAACAGTATGCTAAGCATAGGAAACCTAAAAGCTTGCCCCCACAGTGACACATTTCCTCCAACACAGCCACACCTACTACAACAAAGCCACACCTCCTAATAGGACCACTCACTATGACATTATGGGGCCAATTACATTCAAACTACCACATGCTACAATATCCAAATCAAATGCTGTTTTCCAAGTGCCCCAGTCAGAGTATTTACTTCTATTTCCAATACAGAATTAATTTCAATTGTAGCTAATTGTTTTGGAGATTGTTTTTCACAACCAGAGTCTTATCTCCCAGAGTGATTGGTTTTAATCTTTCTAATTTTCATTACAATATAATCTCAGAACTTAATGAAGTATATAATTCCAGCAAGCTTTTTCACATCAAGAAAATGATTCACCCTATTCACCCAACTAAAAATACTGCCATTGTACCATTGTTTCTAGGTGATATTTTCATTTGAAAGGCCTTTCTAAGAACAAATGATACTCTTTTATACAATATAGAGCACAAAGTGTATATGGAAATAAGAGTAGTAAAGATACATAAGTCAAGTCCTGCCTAGTAAAAATGTTAGCCAGTCTGATTGGAGTCCCCATAGTTTATCACAAAAAGAGTACCTTCACAGTCAGAATTTTATCTGGGGATTTGCCTCAGATGTAAATAACTGTGGACTATCTGGATAAATTGATGGGGGACGTAATCAAGCCAAGTGGTGATGGTGATAAATTTGTCCTTTAGTGACTGAGGAAATAAAAGAGAGTTTCTGAGGGGATAGAAATGTTAGGCATACAGCTTGATTGAAAGTAAAGATTAAGGTCTGATGTAATGATCAGATGAAGATTTTGTACCTGAGAATCTAAACAGATATAGCAGCACTCAGCAAGAAAGACATATGAGAGTTCTCAGTTTACACAACTTGGTACCAGCCCCAGTGCCATATTCAGAAGACAACTCATTCTATGAGGAGGCAACAGGAGCTACCAGGAAATTACACTGACCTTTGTGGAGAAATGAATAGGCTCAAAATTAGATTCTTACACCAACTGACTAAAGGGAAAGCTATTAAACTGTCAGACCAGAGCTCGAAGTGGTTTTTATGAATTAGCATGATTCATCTTTCCAGGGAAAGGATCTGAAGGAGAATCATTTCCGCTGTGTCTGGGGAGCTGCTGTAGGACCCGACACTGGAGCATTAGAGCAAGAATGATCCATCACAGAGATCAGATGAAGCATCTAAACACAAAGTACAAACCTGATGTCTAATTCTGGTTATCCAACACAGTATGTGGCTTTCCTATATCCACTTGATCTTTCTGGGAAATATTTAAAGTGTCGTTGTATTGGTGAGTTTGGTGATTTAGGTAAACAATATAGCCCCATAGGAAAGGGAATCTAACATGGTCAGCTGGCATCCCTTAGGATTCAGAAACATGTTTTGTGATATTAAAGAGATGACATTGTTAGACGAGACATCATATTTGGGTACTAACTAAGAAATAGCCAATGAAATATAACATAATCATAGCTGAAGAGTTTGTGAACATTAGCATTTGAATATTCTTCAAAAGGGCCAGTTCTTTGTGAGCCACAGCTATAAATATGGTTATTTTATCATTTATATTAATGCCTGGCTTACGAGAATGAGAGATACACAGGCAGTTATATTTCAGTTTACCATCTGTGTCTTCCCTGGGAGTTCTTAAGACAACATAGTCCTTCTTTAAAAAAACCTACAAGACCCTGACCTCAAGTTCCATCCCTTGTTCTCAAGCTTTCTTCCCTGCCATGCTACTCACTCACCCTCTAGGTCACCAACCTCTGGCTATATACAAGGCCAAACTTCAAGAAAGCTGCAACACCCACAGTTTCTCTTACAGGCCCAAGAAATAGAGTTTGGGCCTCCAGTCTCACAGCTGAGGTTCAATCCCACTCTGCTGGGCTCCCAGAGTCCTGTCTTGTTGTTCTCCCTCTCTGTCTCTTGCATTTACAATGGAAGACTTACTCATATGATTTTAGACATAAAGCAAAGGATAACCAGTCTACAATCTACAATCCCCGAGCAGCTA
Source organism: Sigmodon hispidus (assembly GCA_004025045.1). Lineage (NCBI taxonomy): Eukaryota > Metazoa > Chordata > Mammalia > Rodentia > Cricetidae > Sigmodon > Sigmodon hispidus. Next base: position 3,030 of record PVIH01026644.1, on the reverse strand, counting down.
GGTAACAAGGAGGACCCTATGAGGAACATTCATGCATCCACCTGGGGAGGGGAAATAGATAAGATGTGAAGTAGTGGGATTATCTTGTTACTTTGTAAATAATTGTCCCACCTACTTGTTTAATAAAAATGCTGATTGGCCAAAGGCTGACAGGAAGTGTGAGTGGGGTTACTAAACTAAGAAAACTCTGGGAATAGGAAGAAGAAAGCAGAGATGCCACAGAGAATACAGGAGATGCAAAGGAAAGAAGTTGAAATGCTGCTGAGAAAAGGTTCTGAGCCACATGGCCAAACAGATAAGAATGGGTCGAATTGGGCTGGAGAGATGGGCTCAGAGATTAAGCACACTGATCTCTGGTCCTGAGTTCAATTCCCAGCAACCACATGGTGGCTCACAACCATCTATGATGACATCCAGTGCTCTCTTCTGTATAATGTATAATAAATAAATAAATCTAATTTAAAAAATGCATTGAGTTAAGATGAAGGAGTTAGCAAGTTATATGCCTCGGCCCTAGGTCAGTCAGCATGAAATTAATATAAAGAAATTAATATAAACATCTGTGTGATACTGTGGGTCAGCGGTTCAGGACCTCAGTGAAAGGCCAGAAAGGCCGGAAACATAATACAACAATTAAAATCTCCTGAGTAAATCAGGACCATAGTGGGAAGAGGGTAAAAAGAGGCAGAAAGAGAACAAAAGTCTCATTTTCTGGTAACTTCTCTTCTAAGTGAAGTTCAAGTGCCCATGTAGTAATCATTGATCACTGTCATAACCAAGGTCACTTGAGGGTTGTATTTTTAATCTTTCTAGTGCTAAGCTCAGAAAAATGCTTCATCTAAAAACTGGTTTAGGGAAAATACCTCTTCAGCCCTGTACTTTCACTGATGGGAACTGCAAATGCTGACAGTGACCGGAAAATGATTTTGAGTTTAAATCAGTGCCAGCATTTCACTATAGTTGCTTAAAGGTTTGGAAGTGAAATGGTGGGAGACTGATTCCTAAAACGAGAAGGAAAAGCAGTGTTTACTTCTATTTTCAGAAGGTTTTGTTTTAGAAATTATTTTTAGTGTTGGTAAATTATGCTAATTGAGACAACTGAAAAGTAGTTTATTTGGACGTGGGGGAACATATTTTCCTAATGGATAAGGGTTTCTTAAGCAGGTTTAAAATTAGACTTATAATTTTTAAACATTATGTTTGTTTATGTAGAAAAAAAAGCACCCTAGAAGCCCAGCTGAGCAGAGGGCAAGGAAAAAGAAGCATCTAACCAATGTGGTGGTGAAAGGCAATTGACCTTAATGATTCTTTTTTTTTCTTTCTTCTTTATTTATTTTGTATTTATCAAGGAAAACAGTAAAATGAATTTAAAATGCTGAAAAGTTAACAATAACTATAAAGAAGAAAAAATCATAAGCATGACTTATCAAGGGTGATAATGCAAATAAAATTGCTACACATATATTTACTTTGCGTTCAACTTTCCCTCTGAATTTTTTTTTTCAAGGTCCCTTCCCCCTCCCGCCACATCAGGTCATTTTTTCTTCTCCACAACTCCCCATCCCCTCCCTGGGAAGGCAGCAGACAGTCCTATGGTCCCACTGACCCAATAATGCTTAGTTCAGTCTCCACTCCTAGCAAAACCAGTTTTCTCCCCCACTCCCTCAAGAGTGAATCAGGTGTTCCTATAGTTGGAGTGGGATCTGAAGGGTCAGTCCAGGGTGTTTCTGATCCGAAGCTGTTAAGTGATTGTGGTTTGCAGCTTGGGCATACTTGGCTTTTTTTCTTGTTTGTTTGTTTAGAGACCACTAATGAGTGAGTACATCCCCTGCTTATCTTTCTGAGTTTGTGATACCTCGCTCAGTAGGATATTCTCCAAATCCATCCATTTGCCTGCGAATTTTAGGATATCATTTTTTCTTACTGCTGAGTAGTATTCCATTGTGTGGATGTACCACAGTTTGTTAATACATTCTTCAGTTGAGGGACATCTAGATTGTTTCCAGGTTCTTGCTATTACAAATACTGCTGCTATGAACATAGTTGAGCTAATACCTTTGGAGTGTGAATGTGCCTCTTTAGGGTATACACCCAGAAGTGATATTGCTGGGTCCTTGGGGAGACTGATTCTCAATTTTCTGAGAAACCTCCATATTGCATTCCAAAGTGGCTGAACAAGCTTACACTCCCACCAACAATGTAGGAGTGTTCCCCTTGCTCCACATCCTCTCCAACATAGACTGTCATCTGTGCCTTTTATCTTAGCCAATCTAACAGGTGTTAGGTGGTATCTCAAAGTTGTTTTGATTTGCATTTCTCTGATGGCTAAAGATGAGGAGTACTTTTTCAGGTGTCTTTCAGCCATTCGTAGTTCCTCTGCTGAGAATTCTCTTTTTAGATCTGTACCCCATTTTTTGATAGGGTTATTCAAGGTTTTGGGCTCTAGATTCTTGAGCTCTTTATATATCTTAGAGATCAGTCCTCTATCAATTGTAGGGTTGGTAAAAATCTTTTCCCATTCTGTAGGCTGTCGTTTTGTCCTATTGACAGTGTCCTTGGCTTTGCAGAAGCTTCCTAGCTTCAGGAGATCCCACTTATTGATTGTTGGTCTTAGTGTCTGTGCCACTGGTGTTATATTTAGGAAGTAGTCGCCTGTTCCAATTCGTAGAAGTGTATTTCCCACTTTCTTTTCTATCAAGTTCAAAGTGGCTGTGTTTAAGTTGAGGTCTTTGATCCACTTGGATTTGAGTTTTGTGCAGGGTGACAGGCTCAGATCTATTTGCATTTTTCTACACACTTCCATCCAGCTATGACAACACCATTTGTTAAAGATACTATCTTTTTTCCATTGAATGTTTTGGGCCTCTTTGTCAAAGATCAGGTGTTCATAGGTTTTTGGGTTAATGTCTGGATCCTCAATTCTATTCCATTGGTCCACAAGTCTGTTTTTATGCCAGTACCAGACTGTTTTTATTACTGTAGCTCTATAGTATAGCTTGAAGTCAGGGATGGTGATACCTCCTGAGGTTC
>PVIH01026643.1:0-18381 GCA_004025045.1 Sigmodon hispidus | reverse complement strand
TAATACAAAGTTAAATATATAATTGCCCTATTTTACACGTGTCTACCTCTGTCTAAAATATTTTACACATTGATGTGTATTAAATACATTGTCATTTCCATAATACAATTTCTACCTCTAATTATTTATAATAGTCATAACATTTGTTATACTATACACACAAGTTGTTTTATATAAATCTGTTTAGATATATTTTTATATATAATAATATGTAGTTAAAATATTGTTGTCAGTTGATAAAAAATATATATTTTTGTCAATTTTCCTAAGTTTGTTATACTTAAAATTATTTAGAAGAGCTGTACACTCATTTTAAAATGCCTATTTTTACAATATTAGCCTCACTTTCTTAGTTGATTGAGATTGCAGATTATGGTTACTCAAATTTATCACCTAAAAGTCAAAATACTCAGGCTTTTCAAAAACATGTTAAAATACACCCAATAGATAGGTATCTTCAACCACTTCATAGACCAAAAAAATATGACATTCAAGATTTTATTATCTCAAATTTGGCCTTGCGAGACATGACAACTCCTAACATCACCGTTCCTTTCTCAAGGTGGTGTTAAACATCACAGACATCTTACAAAGAGATTGTCTTGTTTGACAAATAATGGCCTAAGGGGCAAAAAGACTACACTTGCCCCTACTGCTGTCAACGTGCTCACTGTCCAAAATAGACCTACAAAATAAAAGATAGAGACTGCCAAAGTCTGCCTAGCCAAAATAAGACAGTCCTAACAAAAAATACCCTACTTCTATAAAAACTTGTCAGATATCCTAGGCCAATAGCCACAAAGATAGATGCTCCCATTATACAGAAAAATAGTAGATAACTGTCCAAATAGTTAACTGACGTTGTCTTCTCCTAAATTCTAAAAATTACTTCATGCTTCCAACTTTAGATATATATATTTTCCTTCTCAAGTCTTGACGACGTTAAAGATTAGATAGTTGAGATTGTTATTACTTCACATTTCAACAAAACACTCAAATGTTAAAACTCTATTGTTTAAGATAAACAGCCTTAAAACAATCCCTATACATTTTCTCGTATCAATATTTTAAATATTAAATTATACTTTGTAGTTGTTGTTTATTAACAGTAGTTTGACCTCACTTATGTTAATACCTTTCTCTTTCCCAGACACTGTCTTATGATGATCCTTATAGTATGTAGTTTTATACCTAGTTTAAAACCTTCCTATTTAGACAAAACAAAAAAAGCATTTAATGCGATGATCATATGATTTTTTTTCTGTCAGTTTTTTATGTGATGGATGACATTCACAGCTTTTCATATGTTGAACCATTCCTGCATCTCTGGGATAAAGCCTACTTGATCATGGTGGAGGACTTTTTTTTTTTCTTTTTTCTTTTTTTAAATATATGTTGTTGGATTTGATTTGCCAGAATTTTATTGAGTATTTTAATGTTCATCAGGGAGATTGGTCTGTAATTTTCGATTTTTGTTGCATCTTTGAGTGACTTGGGTATTGGAATGATTGTGGCTTAATAAAAAGAGTTTGGCAATGTTCCTTCAGTTTCTACTGTATGGAACAGTTTGCAGAAAATTGGTATTAGTTCTTCTTTGAATGTCTGGTAGAATTCTGCACTGAAACCATCCGGGCCTGGGCTATTTTTTACTTGAGAGACTTTTTATAGTAGATTCAATTTTCTTTGAGGCTACAGGTCTGTTTAGATCATTAGTGTGATCTTGATTAAATTTTGATAAGTGGTACCTGTCCTTTAGAAAGCTGTCCATTTCTTCTAGGTTTTTCATTTTTGTGGAGGATAGATTTTCAAAGTATGATCTGATAATTCTCTGGATTTCCTGGGTGTCTGTTGTTATGTCCTCCTTTTCACTTCTGATTTTGTTAATTTGGATACTCTCTCTCTCTGCTTTTTGGTTAGTTCAGAAAAGGGTTTATTTATCTTGTTTCTCAAAGAACAAACTATTTGATTTATTGATTCTCTGTAGTGTTCTCTTTGTTTCTATTGTATTAATTTCAATCCCGAGTTAGATTATTTCCTGCCATCTACTCCTTCTAGGTGAATTTGCTTTTAATTGTTGTAAAGCTTTCAGCTATGCAGTTAGGTCTCTTGTGTGAGGTTTCTATAGATTTTTCTTATAGGTATTTAGTGCTATGAATTTTGTTTTTAAGACTTCTTTCATTGTGTCTCATAAGTTTGAGTATGTTGTTGGATTCATTTTCATTAAATTCTAGAAAGTCTTTGATTTCTTTCTTAACTTCATCCTTGACTCAGAGGTGGTTCAGCTGAGTGATGTTTAGTTTTCATGAGTTGGTAGGCTTTTTGTGATTTTTGTTGTTGTTGAACTATAACTTTAGGTCATAGTGATCTGATATGATACAAGGAGTTATTCCCATGTTTTGTATGTATTGATATTTGTTTTATGACTATGTGATCAATTTTAGAGAAAGTTCTACAAGATACTAAGAAATATTTATATTTCTTTGTGTTTAGGTGGAAGGTTCGGTATATATCTATTAAGTCCATTTGGGTCATACCATCTGTTAGATTCCTTATTTCTCTGTTGAGTTTCTGTCTGGTTGATGTATTCAAGGGTGAAAGTGGGATATTGAAGTCTCCCAGTATTAGGGTGTGGGGTTTGATATAAGGTTTAAGCTTTAATAGTTAATTTTTTTTCATATGTAGGTGCCCGTGGAGGCATAAATATTCAGGACTGAGATTTCATCTTGGTGATTTTTTCCTGAGATGAATGGGTAATGTCTGTCCTGATCTCTTTTGATTGATTTTAGTTTGAAGTCTATTTAGTTAGATATTAGTATGGCTACACCAGCTTGTTTCTTAGGACCATTTGATATGAAAGACCTTTTTCCAACCCTATACTCTGAGCTTTGGAGTTTTTCCTATAGTGCTTTCTGTAGGACTGGATTTATAGATAGGTATTGTTTAAATCTGGTTTTGTTGTGAAATATCTTGTTTACTCCATCTATGGTGATTGATAGTTTTGCTGGGTATAGTAGTCTGGGTTGGCAGCCATGCTTTTTTAGTGTCTGTATAGCATCTGACCAGGACCTTCTTGCTTTTATTATTTCCATTGAATAGTCATTTGTTATTCTGATGGGTCTGCCTTTATAGGTAATTTGGCTTTTTTCCTTTGTAGCTCTTAGTATTTTTCTTTTATTCTGTACACTTAGTGGCTTGATTAATATGTGGAAAGAAGACTTTTTTTGTGTGTGGGGGGGTCTATTCTGTTTGGTGTTCTGTAAGCTTCTTGTGTCTTTATAGGCATTTCCTTCTTTATATAATTTTGTTGAATATATTTTCTGTGTCTTTGAGTTGTTTTAATTTTTTTCTTCTTTTCCATTTATTCTCAGATTTGGTGTCCTCATGGTATCTCAGATTTTCTTGATGTTTTGTGTTAGGACATTTTTGGTAATAGTATTTTTTTTTTTTTTAACTGATGTATCTATTAAATCTTCCACTCCACGGATTCTCTTTTCCATCTCTTAGATTTTGTTGGTTGTGCTTGAATCTGTAGTTCTGGTTCATTTTTTCAAGTTTTCTATTTCCAGCTTTGCCTTGATTTGTACCTTCTTTATTGCTTCTAATTTGATTTTTAATTCCCAGAATATTGTATTCACCTGTTTGTTTTCTTTATTTTCTTTCAGGAATTTGTTAATCTCTTGGTCTCCTCTTGGTCCAAGGGACTGGGTACCACTCACCTCTTAGCTAGTTCTGTATTGTGAGGCTTCTGGTTGTCCAGTTTCTGTTATGTCTATTCTATTTTTTTCTTCACAATGAGATTTATGTGCCCCCCTCCTTGAGCCCTAATTTTCGCCTCTGGGTTTGTGAATTGTGGTTGTTATTCATGTTATGGCTGATATCTACTTATGAGTGAGTACATATCCTATTTGTATTTCTGAGTCTATGTTACTTCACTTAGGATAATCTTTTCTAGTTAATCCAAATTTCAAGATGTCATTGTTTTTAACAGTTGAGTAATACTTCATAAATGTAAATAAATGTGCCACATTTTCTTTGTCCATTTTTCAGTTGATGGGCATCTAGGTTGTTACTAGTTTCTGGCTATATGAATAAAGCTGCTATGAGCATAGTTCAGCAAGTATACTTATGATGTGGTGGAACAACATTTGAGTAGATGTCTAGGAGGGTATAGCTGGGTCTTGAAGTAGGTCAATTCCCAGTTTTCTGACAAACCATCATATTGATTTCTTAAGTGGCTATAGAAATTTGTAGTTTCACCAGCAGTATAAGGGTATTTCTCTTGCTTTACATCCTCACCAGCATAATCTGTCACTTGTGATTTTGATCTAAGCCATTTTGACAGGTGTAAGATAGAATATCAGTGTTGTTTTTATTTGCATTTTCCTGATAGCTAGGAATGTTGAATAGTTTTTTAAGTGTTTCTCAGCCATTTGAAATTACTCTCTTGAGAATTCTCTGTTTTTATCTATACCTCATTTTAATTGGTTTGTTGATGTCTAGTTTTTTAAGTTCTTTATATATTTTGGAAATCAGCCCCCATCAGATGTGGGGTTGGTGAAGATCTTTTCCCATTCTATCCTTCTGTCCTTTTGATATTGTCCTTTGCCTTATAGAAGCTTTTCAGTTTCATGCAGCTCTATTTATTAATTGTCAATCTTATTACCTGCACTATTGGTACTCTGTTTAGGAACTTGTTTCCTGTGCCAATTTTTAAAAGGCTATTTTCCACTTTCTCTTTTATCAGGCTCAGCATATCTGACTGTATGTTAAGATCTTTAATCTACTTAGACTTGAGTTTTGTAAAAGGTGATAGGTATTGTAGTGAGATTTCTGAACCCGTTTAAGCCAGAGGTTCGTTGGGCGCCATCTGTTGTAGAAGATTTCAGGCCTTGTTTGGGTCAGAGATTTGGACCTAGCCGACGGTGGCTTTTTCCCCCAAAGAAATGAATCAGACACTTATATTAATTTCATACTGTTTGGCCTATGTCTCAAACTCATTATTAGCTAGCTCTTTCATCTTAATTCAATCCATTTCTAGTATTCTATCTGCCATGTGTCCCTGCTCATGGCTCACATGGTTCTTCCTCGGGGATCAGATCGAGACTGACTAACTCCGCCCTCCTTCTACCTGTCTCTCCTCTGATTCTCTACCCACTTCTATGGTGTTCCACATAGGCCAAAACAGCTCCTTTATTTTCAGCATACAGAGAACATTTCCACCATAGATAGGTATGGATCTATTTACATTTTTCTATACGCTGACATTCAGTTATACCAGCACTGTTTACTACTAAACATTCTTCTTCTTTTTTTTCTGTTGTATAATTCTGGCTTTTGGTAAAAAAAAGCAGATGTCCATATGTATGTGAATTTACATCTGTGTCTTTTATTTGGTTCCATTGATTAACCTGCCTGTTTTTATGCTAGTACCATATGGCTTTTATAACTACAGCTCTAGAGTACAGCATAAACTCAAAGACAATGATACCTCTAGAAGTTCTTTTATTGTACAGGATTGTTTTAGCTATCTTGGAATTTTTGTTTTCCATATAAATTGAGTATTGGTTTTTCAAGATATAGAGTTATGTTGGAATTTTAATGGGAATTGCTTTGAATCTACAGATTGCTTTTGGTATGATAGCCATTTTTACTATACTAATTCCACTGATCTATAAGAATGGAAGATCTTTCCATCTTCTGATATTCTCTTCTATTTTTTTTAAAAGACTTGAAGTTATTGTCAAATAGGCTTTTTACTTGCTTGGTTAGTTATTCCTAGTTTTTAAAATATTATTATGTTACTATTATGAAGGGTGTTGTTTCCCTGATTTCTTTATCAGCCCATTTATCATATGCATGTAAGAGGGCTTCTGATTTTTCTGTATTCAGCTGTTTTGCTGAAGGGTATTACTATTATATCTGCAGAAAGTGATACTTTGATTCCTCCTTTTCCAATTTCTTATCACTTGATCTTCTTAAATTGTCTTATTGATGCAGTTAATGCTTCAAGTGCTAATCTGAATAGATATGAAGAGAGTGGACTGCCTTGTCTTGTTTCTGATTTTTGTGGAACTGACTTGGGTTTCTCCCTATTTAATTTGATGTTGGTTAATTTTTTGTATTATTTGTTGTATATTGCTTTTATTATATTTAGGTATGTTTCTTATATCCCTGACCTCTCCAAGACCTTTATCATAAAGGGGTGGTGGATTTTGTCAAAGAATTTTTCAGCATCTAATGAGATGATCATTTGAATTTTTTCTTTCAGTTTATTTATATGGCAGATTATGTTGACAAATCTTCATATGTTGAACCATCTCTTCATCTCTGGCATGAAGCTCACTTGATCATGTTGAATAACTTTTTTTCCTTTTATTATTATTATTATTATTATTATTATTATTATTATGAACAAGACGTCACACTTTCTAACCTTGTATATCCTTATTCAAGGTCCTTTCCCCCTCCCGCCACATCAGGTCATTATTTCTTCTCCACAAATCCCCATCCCATCCCTGGGCAGGCTGCAGGCAGTCCCATGGTCCCACTGCCCCAATATTGCTAAGTTCAGTCTCCACTCCTGGCAGATTCTGTTTTCTTCCCCCTCCCTCAAGAGTGAGTCGGGTGTTCCTCTAGGGGAAGTGGGATCCAGGGTGTTTCTGATCCCAAGCTGTTCAGTGGTTGTGGTTCGCAGCTTGGGCATGCTTGGGTTTTTTGTTTGTTTGTTTGTTTGTTTGTTTAGAGTCACTAATGAGTGAGTACATCCCCTGCTTATATTTCTGAGTTTGTGATACCTCACTCAGGAGGATATTCTCCAAATCCATCCATTTTCCTGCAAATTTTAGGATATCAGTTTTTCTTACTGCTGAGTAGATGTACCACAGTTTGTTAATCCATTCTTCACTTGAGCGACATCTAGGTTGTTTCCAGGTTCTTGCTATTACAAATAATGTTGCTATGAACATAGTTGAGCTAATGTCTTTGGAGTGTGACTGTGCATCTTTAGGGTATACACCCAGAAGTGGTATTGCTGGGTCCTTGGGGAGATTGATTCTCAATTTTCTGAGAAACTGCCATACTGCATTCCAAAGAGGCTGAAAAAGCTTACACTCCCACCAACAATGGAGGAGTGTTCCCCTTGCTCTGCATCCTCTCCAGCATAGGCTGTCCTCTGTGTCTTTTATCTTAGCCAATCTAATAGGTGACAGATGGTATCTCAAAGTTGTTTTGATTTGCAGTTCTCTGATGGATAAAGATGATGAGCACTTTTTCAGGTGCCTTTCAGCCATTCGTAATTCTTTTGCTGAGAATTCCCTTTTTAGATCTGTACCCCATTTTTTGATTGGGTTATTCAAGGTTTTGGGCTCTAGATTCTTGAGTTCTTTATATATCTCAGAGATCAGTCCTCTATCACTTGTAGGGTTGGTGAAAATCTTTTCCCATTCTGTAGGCTGTCGTTTTGTCCTATTGACAATGTCCTTGGCTTTACAGAAGCCTCTCAGTTTCAGGAGATCCCAATTACTGATTGTTGGTCTTTGTGTCTGTGCCACTGGTGTTATATTTAGGAAGTGGTCGTCTGTGCCAATTTGTTTTCTATCAAGTATTTCAAAGTATTTCCCACTTTCTTTTCTATCAAGTTCAGAGTGGCTAGGTTTATGTTGAGGTCTTTGATCCACTTGGATTTGAGTTTTGTGCAGGGTGACAGGCTCAGATCTATTTGCATTTTTCTACACACTTCCATCCAGCTATGCCAACACCATTTGTTAAATATACTATCTTTTTTCCATTGAATGTTTTGGGCCTCTTTGTCAAAGATCAGGTGTTCATAGGTTTTGGGGTTAATGTCTGGATCCCCAATTCTATTCCATTGATCCACAAGTCTGTTTTTATGCCAGTACCAGGCTGTTTTAATTACTGTAGCTCTATAGCATAAATTGAAGTCAGGGATGGTGATACCTCCTGATGTTCTTTTGTTGAGTAAAATTGTTTTGGCAATCCTGGCTTTCCTGTTATTCTAAATGAAGTTGAGTATTGTTCTTTCAAGGTCCATAATATATTGTGTTGGGATTTTGATGGGCAGTGCATTGAATCTGTAGGTTGCTTTTGGTAGAATTGCCATTTTTACTATGTTGATCCTACCTATCCAGGAACATGGGAGATCTTTCCATTTTCTGATATCCTCTTCAATTTCTTTCTTCATTGATTTAAAGTTTTTTTCAAATAGATCTGTTACTTTTTTGGTTATAGTTACTCGAAGGTTTTTAATGCTATTTGCAGCTATTATAAAAGGTGATGTTTCCCTTATTTCTGTTTCAGGCCTTTTATTTTTAGCATATAGGAGGGCTACTGATTTCTTTGAGTTAATCTTGTATCCTGCTATATGGCTGAAGGTGCTTATCAGCTGTAGGTGTTCCCTGGAAGATTTTTGTGGGACACTTATGTATACAATCATATCATCTGCAAATCGAGATAGTTTCACTTCTTCTTTTCCAATATGTATCCCTTTAATCTTCTTGTGTTCTCTTATTGCTTTAGCTAAAACTTTGAGAACTATATTCAATAGATAAGGGGAAAGCTAACATCCTTGTCTAGTTCCTGATCTTAGTGGGATTGCTTTGAATTTTTCTCCATTTATTTGATGTTGGCTGTTGGCTTCTTATAAATCGCCCTTATTATTAAGATATTTTCCTTGTCTTCCTGATCTTTCCAGGGCTTTTATCATAAAGGAGTGGTGGATTTTGCCAAAGGCTTTTTCAGCATCTAAGGATATGATCATGTGGTTTTATTCCTGCAGTTTGTTTATATGATGGACAAGGTTTATGGTTTTTCATATGTTGAACCAACCCTGCATTTCAGGTATGAAGCCTACTTGTTCATGATGGATGATATTTTTTATATATTGTTGTATACAGTTTGCCAAAATTTTGTTGAGAATTTTAGCATCAATATTCATGAAGGAAAGTGGTCTATAATTCTCTTTCATTTTGCATCTTTGAGTGGCTTTGATATTAGGGTAATTGTGGCCTCATAAAAGGAATTTGGCAATATTCCTTCAGTTTCTACTGTGTGAAATAGTTTGAGAAGTAATGGTAGTAATCCTTCTTTAAATATCTGGTAGAATTCTGCACTGAAACTATGTGGACCTGTGCTTTTTTTTTACTTGGGAGGCTTTTAATGACAGCTTCAATTTCATTTAGGGTTATAGGTCTGTTTAGGTAATTAATCTGGTTTTCATTTAATTTTGGTAAATGGTACCTGTCCAAAAAGCTGTCCATTTCTTTGAGGTTTTCTTTTTTTGGTGGAATATATATTTTCAAAGTATGACCTGATATTTCTCTGGATTTCCTGGGGGTCTGTTGTTATATCCCCCTTTTCATTTCTGATTTTGTTGATTTGGATACTCTTTCTCTGCTTTTTGATTAGTTTGAATGAGGGCTTATCTATCTTGTTGACTTTCTCAAAGAACCAACTCTTTCATTCATTGATTCTTTTCATTGTTCTTTTGTTTCAATTGTACTGATTTCAGCACTAAGTTTGATTATTTCCTGCCGTCTCCTCTTTCTAGGTGAGTTTGCTTCTAGTTTTTCTAAGGCTTTCAGCTGTGCTGTTATTCCTCTAGTGTGGGATTTCTCTAGGTTTTTGCTATAAGCATCTAGTGATATGAATTTTCCTCTTAAGACTGCTTTCATTGTGTCCCACAGGTTTGGGTACGTTGTAGATTCATTGTCTTTCAATTCTAGGAAGACCTTGATTTCTTTCTTAATTTCTTCCTTGACCCAGAGGTGGTTCACCTGAGTGATGTTTAGTTTCCATGATTTGGTAGGCTTTCTGTGATTTTTCATGCTGTTGAACTCTAATTTTAGGTCCTTGTGGTCCAATATGATACAAGGGATTATTTCCATTTTTGTATCTATTCACATTTGCTTTATGACCAATTATGTAGTCAATTTTAGAGAAAGTTTCATGTGGTGCTGAGAAATATGTATATTCCTTTGCATTTGAATGGAAGTTTCTGTAAATATCTATTAAATCCATTTGCATCTAACCTCTTTTAGACTCCTTATTTCTCTGTTGAGTCTCAGTCTGGTTGATCTACCCAGGGGTGAAAGTGGGGTATCTCCCACTATTAGGCCATAAGTACTGATGTGGGATTTGAGCTTTAACAGTGTTTCTTTTACATAGGTGGTGCCCTTATATTAGGGGTATAAATATTCAGGATTGAAATCTCCTCTTGACCAATTTTTCCTATGATGAATAATTAATGCCCATCTTGGTCCCTTTTAATTGCTTTTAGCTTAAAGTCTACTTTGTTAGATATTAGGATGGCAACCCCAGCTTGTTTCTTAGGGCCATTTGATTGGAAAATCTTTTCCAAACTCCTTATTCTGAGCCTGTGCCTGTCTTTTTGGTTGAGTTATGTTTCTTGTATGTTGCAGAAGGATGGCTTCTGTTTTTGTATCCATTTTGTTTGTCTTTTTTATAGGTGTGTTGAGTCCATTGATATTATGGGTTGTTAGTGACCACTGATTTCTGCGTCCTGCTATTTTTGGCAGTAGCTTGTAGGTATTTCCTTTCTCTAGGCTTTTCTTCAGTGAGAGTATTGAATGTTTGTGGTTTCTTGGGTATATCTCGGATCCTTAGGTTGTAGTTTTCCCTCTAATGCTTTCTGGAGTGCCAGATTGGTAGATAAGTATTGTTTCAGTCTGACTTTTTCATGAAATATCTTGTTTACTACATCCATGGTGACTGATAATTTTGCTGATTATAGTAGTCTAGGTTGGAGGCTATCCATGCTCCTTTAGTGTCTGTATAACCTCTGACCAATCCCTTCTTGCTTTCATTGTTTCCACTGAATAATCGGGTATTATTCTAATGGGTCTGCCTTTATATGTAAGTTGGCCCTTTTCTTTTTCAGCTCTTAAAATTTTTTTCCTTGTTCTGTATGTTTTGTGGCTTGTTTATTATGTGGTGAGCTGACTATTTTTGGTATCATATTTAATTGGTGTTCTGTAAGCTTCTTGTATCTTTTTAGGCATTTCCTTCTTTAGGAAAGTTTTCTTCTATGATTTTAATGAATACATTTCCTGTGCCTTCGAGCTGGTATTCTTCTTTTTCTATTCCTATTATTCTCAAGTTAGGTCTTTTCATGCTGTCACAGATTTCCTGAACATTTTGTGTTATGGCTTTTTGGTTTTAGTATTTTCTTTGACTGATGTATGTATTTCCACTACTGAGTCTTCCACTCCAGAGATTCTCCCTTCCATCTCTTGGATTCTGTTGGTTATGCTTCTATCTGTAGTTCCAGCTCTTTTCTTAAGATTTTCTATTTCCACCTTTGCCTCATCTTGTGCCTTTTTTATGGCTTCTATTTTGGTTTTTAGTTCCTGGAATGTTTCTTTCATTTTTTCTTTTACTTTTTCTTTCAAGGATTTGTTCATCTCTTCCAATTTTTTGTTTGTATTTTCTTATATTTATTTAAGGGAGTTTTTTTTTATATCTTCTTTGAAGGCTTCAATAATCTTCATAAAGGTGTTTTTGTTGTAGTCTCCTTCTGTTCTCTCTTCATTGCTCTGCTCAGGTCTTGTAGTTGTAGAACCACCAATTTCTTCTCAAGTTGCCTTGTTGTTCTTTATATTGTTATCTGTATTTTTGTACTGGCATCTGCCCATGGCTTCAGTGGTTCATGATTATGTAGCTCCTAGTCATGCAAGAGGACTTGTGTGTCTCCTGTCTCCTCTGAGGAAGGGGTCTTCTCGATCTTTGACTCTGCTCTAGACAAGTGTTTGAATTTCAAATCCCTTTAGGTTTGTTTCTAACTAGCTCTCATATTTTATGTTAACCCATTAACCTATCTATGTTCTGTCATATTGTTCATTACCTCTCTTTCATACTGTATGGCAACTTCCCCCATGCCTTGCTAGTGAATTTCCTGTACCAGATTATTACCTAGAGTTCAAACGCCTGTCTATCCTTTCCACCCTAGGTATTGGACATTCAGGTCCTTATTAAACCAATCAGAAGGTTTTTTGGCAAAGATATATCTTCACAGTGTACAAAAATATCTCAAAACATGCAATAGTCATAGATAATTTTGTTACGAGTTGCTGTTGGAAAGATCAGAGAATCTGAATTAATTGGAGAACAACTGTGGTAGAAGTAATGATAATTTCTACATAGGGAATCTCTTCAATATTACTGATAATGTGTAATACAAACAGCAACTCTTTAATGTAAAAAAAATTAAATCCCTGTATTAATGATGTGAAAATAGACTACTCAATATCACAACATAGGCTAAGATTTCAGTTATGGCCTATGTGATTCTGAAGCATGTATATTTTCTGATGGTCCACAAGGATCAAAATTTTAGATAATGATAGGGTTAACTAGAAGTTTCTGAGGAGCAGTGGTGAACATGACTGAAAGATAAATTGTTCCACAGAGCAGAAAGCAAACAGGGTCACATGTGAGAAAGTTAAAAAAGAGACGTTCAGCTGGGTGCATTTGTGAAAAGGCTTAACCATTACTCTTCCAGTGTTTACCAGATGTTATCTGGATACAGGATCCTCAGAAGGTACTTAAGAAATCATGGTCCTAAGGCTTTATGTCATGGCTCCTGTTTTTGATTTGGAAGTGATGTCACATTTCTGTGTTTTAGAAACAGCTGAAACTTCATTTCAGTATAGTCCATTCCACCTCTTGACCAACAAGACAGTTGTTAGTTCCTGACAACCCATAAAGATAAATTTCAAATCCTGAAAGCCATGCCCCTTTAAGAAATTAAAGGAGGTCATAGGCCTTAGTCATGAACTTACTGCCACATTGACAAACTGCCTTCTAAATGCTTATTTAGATCTCAACTCAGCCAAAGATTTCCTCTTCTGCACTAGTCAGCAATCAGTGCAGAGATTCATATCCATTCAAAGCACTGAGAATAAAGGACTGTGAGTTCTAAGTTAGCTAATGTCATATCTATATCAAGTACCACCAAATCCCCCCTCATGGCTGAAGGAGCACTGTGAAAGATGAGGCAGCAAAAATGTGAGAGCTGGAGGATTGGGATGAGTGCCATGAAGTGCTGGCTTCAACACATGTCATGGCCATTGTACTCACAAGCCAAATACCTTTAATCACCTACACAAGACCTGAAGATCAAACCAGTCATTATTTCAGTATAGATGTGAAGGGGGCTTATGAGACACCACAGATATCTGAATATCTACTAGTAGTTGATTGTGGCTGAGGTAGGGATAGTAATTTTTCTTTGAGATTATGACCACTGGTAGGTTGCCCATGCTCCAGCAGATCATCTAACAGCCATGAGTATGGTCAGCACTAGCTTCCTGTGGAAGAATGTAGTATAAAATAATTACATTGAGTTTGGAGGGATTTTGTCTGAGAGCTCCAGTAAGAGCTGAAGGGGAAATGGGTGGAGGGTTAGTCTGATCCTAATTCATTATATCCATATATGAAAATATTAAAAAACAAAAGCACTGATTAATAAAATATATTTATACAAAATCCACCCTGGTACCTCAATAGCTGCTGTTGAACCTACTTATGAATTTATTGTTATTCATATATCCTTACATTATGAGAAAGCACAAATGTGTATGTCTATCTTTTTATATTACTATACTCAGAACAAGAAGTTATAACTCAACTGGTGAATGGCCAGAGCCAGATTCAATTCCCATCTCCCTAGTTCCCACAAACTATGAACTTCACACTGGCATGCCTCACATTGGGACAGTGTTCTAGGACTACTGCTCAACCTTGTGCATGAAAGACTGGCTGACAAGGGTTTACAGAAATGGCCTCAGCTCTTACATAAAGAGGACACTCAGGTTCTGAGAGAAGGGGCTGCCACGGATCTGACAACCTTTTTGGAGAAATGATTTCTGTTGCTTTTCATCCGACCCAGCCCCCACCCCCACCTTCTCCCACAAACACTTCAGGAAGAAGCAAGTGTTTTCTTTCCCACTGTGAGCTCCCTGGGGTTTCCCTCACTGAGCAGCAGGATCCTTAGGCTCTCTTTGCTACCTCTCTTCCTGTAAGTGAGATCAGCTTCTCTGCTACAAGTGGATGAAGGGCAGGAGTTTGATGTTCCTGATGTTCTGTGAATCTGCTCTGAAACTGACTCCATTCTTGTAGTTCAGAAAGCCTTCCTGGGCCCAGCCAAGCACTCAACAGCAGCAGACCAACCTCATCTGTCATGCCTGGGCAGCTCTCTGCAGTGGCCATGCTCTTCCTGTCCCTGGCTGGTAAGTGACATAGCCCATTTTCTGTGGTGGCCATGCTTTATCTAGTTCCATTAAATCTAAATGCTCCCTGTGCCCTGGAAGGCTATAGATATGGTTTCTTTTACTCCAGGTATTTAGTGTGAGGACATTTAAAATCTGTTAGCTTTCATAGATGGGGACCATGTTCTATTTTTACCAAATTCCTTTATGATTTGAATAGGGTGGAATTTTGTGAGTTAGAATGGGTACCAACTCCAGAAGATATTGCCTCTGGCAACCATGTTCTGAATGCCATATATCTATGTGAGTTTGCAAAGATCACCCTAATCTATGAAAACTGAACCAGAGTTTAGGAATCAAAGTTGTTATCTACTCACATACTACGTTCTCTGTTCTTAAATGTGAATGCTGTTGATTTTATGTAAACAGTGACATTCAAAGATACATCACATCTGGCCAGTTAAACCATTTTACAAAGGTATAAATTGAGGCATCAAAAAGGTTACTAAAGGTTACCAAAATACCTCTGTTCCACAATCAGCACAGAAAGCTTGCTGGGGAGCCCAAGTCGTCTTTAGTGCCTACTCAAACTTGAGTATTTTATACACAAGATATTGAGTTCTATTGGGTTGTTGTTCTGTTCTGCTTGCAAGTGTATGAACTAATTTCCAGTTTCTTCTAGAGCTACTGAATTTAGCTTGTGAGACTACTAACCCAGCCTTCACTGCATTGCTGAAATACTTCAGTGGGGAACACAGGGGTCTTAGTTACAATATGAATCTTATGGTAGCCATGTGAAGGCTCATGAGAGCTGCCTTAATCCAAGTAGTTTTTATTTGTGGCATTCTTTTGGGATCATAATTTCATGTCCTCTGAAGTACAGAAAAAAATGATTTAGGGATGTAGTGAAATGGTAGTGTTGATTTCGAATCAGATCTACTCATTAGCACCATGGGAAAAAACCCTTACAACTTATCATTTTATGTTAATATAAAAAATAAAAATTGCTGCCTATGCACATACTATCACCCAGCTAGAAATGAAAGCAGAATGAAAGATTCCTTAATCCCCCAAACACAACTCAGCTAACAGTCAAGGTTTCATTGCTGAGGAAGAAGAGGCTGGGTTTTCGAGACATCTCTTTTCCATGTTTTGTTTTGTGAACACATTAGTAAACGTTTTGTCTTTTAAATTATCATTTCATGTTCTCTTTTCTAAGTGTTATACTGAACACATACATACATTTGTTTGCTCACATGTATACATTATTGGTTAGTACTCACATACCAGGAATAGATTATTTTCCCTTCTGAGATTGGGTGTCATCACTTTCTTTTTTTATTATTTAAAACAATTTTTAAATTTAAATACATTTTAATCATATTCATCTCCTCCCTCAAGTTATTTCAGATCATCTTTCCCTCCCTACCCACAACTTTAAAATCTTTTTAAAAAAATAAACAAAAACTCAATACATCAACTCCCCCCAAACAAGTAAACAAAATAAACCATACCCTCAAAAAGCAAAACAATAAAAATAACCCACCAAACTATAACTAAATATAAGCATCTGTGCAATCTATGTGCAATCTATGATATGTTGGTCAACTACTTCTAAACATGAAGCCTGCTTGGATCTGTTGATATACTCAATATCACTCCAGAAAATAAAACAAAAAATCCTCTAACCCCCCCCCCCCAAAAAAAACCCCCTTTTTACCTCTTTTCCAGCAGGTATAAGTAACAGTTCAGTTCTTAATTTTTACCCTAAGGGCTAGGTTTTTTATTAATTAATTAAAAAATATAAATATAATATAATTAAAGGAAACAAAAACTACCATCACAAAGTTGGACAAGATAAGTCAACAGAAGGAAAAGAGCCCAGAAGAAGACACAAGAATCAGAGACCCATTTTTTTTATTTATAATTTTTGTGTTTTTATTTTTTTAAATTTTTTATTATGAATAAAGTCACATTTTCTATCCATGTAGATCTTTATTCAAGGTCCCTTCCCCTTCCTACCCTCTCCAGTCACACTCTCTTCTCCACATCTCCCCATCTCCTCCCCAGCATGAGTAGGACGTCCCAAGGTGCCAATATTGCTCACTTCAGCCTCCACTCCTGGCAGATCCAGTTTCCTTCCCCCCAACATCAAGACGGAGCCAAGTGTTTCTCTAGAGGGAGTGGGATCCAAGGTGTCAGTCCAAGGTGTTTCAGATCCCAAGCTGTCCAGTGGTTGTGGTTTGTAGCTTGGACATGCTTTGCTTTTTGCTTTTTTTGTTTAGAGTCCACTAATGAGTGAGTGCATCCCCTTCTTATCTTCCTGGGTTTGTGATACCTCGCTCAGGAGGATATTCTCCAAATCCATCCATTTGCCTGCAAATTTTAGGATATCATTTTTTCTTACTGCTGAGTAGTACTCCGTTGTGTAGATGTACCACAGTTTGTTAATCCATTCTTCAGTTGAGGGTCATCTAGGTTGTTTCCAGGTTCTTGCTATTACAAATAATGCTGCTATGAACATAATTGAGCTAATGCCTTTGGAGTGCGAATGTATGCAGAGACCCACTTGTTTGCACACTCAGGAATCCGAATGTGTGCAGAGACCCATTTGTTTGCACACTCAGGAATCCAACTAAACTACTAAATTGGAAGCCATCATATATATGCAAAGGACCTTCTTGTGCAGACCCATGCAAGCCATGTACATGTTGCTTCAGTTTTTGAGTTCATATGAGCTTTGCTTATGTTGATTTAAAGGCCTTTGTGTTCTTGTTGTTCTTAATCCCTGTGGCTCTTATATTCTCTCTGCTTCCTCTTTCACACGGTTATCAATGCCTAGAGGGAAGGGATTTGATGAAGGTGTTTCAAGGTCTCTCAGTCTTTGTACATGATCTGGCTATGTCTCTGTATTTGTTTCTATCTGCTACAGGAAGAGTCTTCTCTGATGAGTAGGAGTCATTTTTATTGTTAGTTTTTTTTTAAACAATAGTATTTGCTTTTATCCTAGGTCTCTAAGTTTTCAGGTATCTGGTTCTCATTCACACAGGCAGTGTTGGTATGAGTTCTGTCTCCTGGAGTGGGCTTTAAGTCAAATAAGATATTGGTTCATTAAAACTCCCACAGAAGCTTTGTGCCACCATTGTCCTACATGTATTCAGGAAGGACAACAGTGTTGCTGCAAGGGTTTGTGGTTGGCTTGTTTATGTTTCTTTATAAGTTTAATGTGCAGTATATGGTGCTGTACCCAAAATGCTAGCCCATGGGGTAAAGGCTCCATATATACACCATCTTGACTTCTCCATGTTTCATAGGTTGTGTAGGTTTTGTCTTCAGCAGTGGAGCTTTGGCAGTTTGTAGAGAGAAAGTTCTAGTCCTGACAATAGTTCAGATGGTTTGTAACTTCCCATAGGTGTCCTTTGGCCAACAGCTCAATGAGATGTAACCCAGTACCAGTCCTGGAAACTTCATTTTGTTACAATGTCCAGTTGGTGCTCTATCTTTTATTTTATGGGTGATTTTATTTAGATTGCCTTCATATATGTGTATGTTTTAGGAAGCTTCTACTTTATTAGGTTTTCATCCTACCTCTCAAATTGTGCTTAATTTTAACTGTCTCTCCACAAGTTTCCCCCTTCTTCCTTTCCCTCCTCCTTTTCCCCAATTGATGCTCCTGTGCCAGCCCCAATCCATCATCCACCCACCCATCCATCCACTCATCCATCCATCCATCCATCCATCCATCCATCCACTCATCCATCCATCCATCCATCCACCCACCCATCCATCCACTCATCCATCTATCCATCCATCCATCCATCCACCCACCCATCCATCCACTCATCCATCTATCCATCCATCTATCCATCCATCCACTCATCCATCTATCATCCACCCACCCATCCATCCACTCATCCATCTATCCATCCACCCATCCATCCATCCATCCATCCATCCATCCATCCATGTTCTATTTACTTTCCCTAATGGTATCTCTCTGCCCTTCTTAGTCCCTTGTTTTATACTTGTGGTTCTGTGTATTGTAGCTTTGCTATCTCTGACTTAATAGCAACTGTCCACCTGTAAGTTAATACACATCATATTTGTCTCCCTGTGTCTAGGATACCTCACTCAGGAT
>PVIH01026642.1:0-18384 GCA_004025045.1 Sigmodon hispidus | reverse complement strand
TCTCTCTCTCTCTCTCTCTCTCTCTCTCTCTCTCTCTCTCTCTGCTTTTTGATTAGTTTGGATAAGGGCTTATCTATCTTCTTGACTTTCTCAAAGAGCCAACTCTTGGATTCATTGATTCTTTGTATTGTTCTATTTGTTTCAATTGTATTGATTTCAGCTCTAAGTTTGATTATTTCCTGCCATCTACTCCTTCTTGGTGAATTTGCTTCTAATTGTTCTAAGGCTTTCAGCTGTGCTGTTAGTTCTCTAGTGTGGGATTTCCCTAGGTTTTTCATGTAGGCATCTAGTGCTATGAATTTTCCTCTTAAGACTGCTTTCATTGTGTCCCACAAGTTTGGGTATGTTAGAGAATCATTTTCATTAAATTCTAGGATTGATTTCTTTCTTAATTTCTTCCTTGACCCAGAAGTGGTTCAACCAAGTGATATTTAGTTTTCATGAGTTGGTAGACTTCCTGTGAATTTTGATGTTGTTGAACTCTTACTTTAGGCTCTGTTGGCCGGATATGATACAAGAGAATATTTCCATTTTTTTGTATCTGTTGATATTTGCTTTATGACCAGTTATGTGGTCAGTTTTAGAAAAAGTTCTATGTGGTGTTGAGAAATATGTTTATGCCTTTGCACTCGGGTGGAAGCTTCTGTAAATATCTATTAGATCCTTTTACATCATAACCTTTGTTAGATTCCTTATTTCTCTGTTGAGTTTGTGTCTGGTTGACCTATCCAGGGATGAAAGTGGGGTATTGAAGTCTCCCACTATTAGAGTGTGAGAATTGATGTAGAATTTGAGCTTTATCAGTGTTTCTTTTATACAGGGAGGTACCCTTATATTAGGAGCATAAATATTCAGGATTGAAATCTCCTCTTCACCAATTTTTCTTTTAGTAAATAAATAATGTCCATCTTGATCTCTTTCAATTGCTTTTAGCTTAAAGTCTACTTTGTTAGATATTAGGATGGCAACCTCAGCTTGTTACTTAGGGCCATTTGATTGGAAAATCTTTTCTCAACTTTTTACTCTGAGCCGGTGTGTGTCTTTGTGGTTGAGGTGTGTTTCTTGGATGCAGCAGGATAGCTTCTGTTTTTATATTCATCTTGTTAGTGTGTGTGTGTTTTATTTAGGTGAGTTGAGTCCATTGATATTAAGGGGTATTAGTGACACTGATTAATATTTCCTGCTATTTTTGGTGGTAGCTTTTTTGTATTTCCTTTCTCTGTGCTTTTCTCTGTGGGATTATTGAATGTTTGTTGTTTTATTGTTGTATCTTGGATCCTTAAGTTGAAGTTTACCCTCTAATGCTTTCTGTAGTGCTGGATTGGTAGATAGGTATTGTTTCAGTCTTACTTTGTCATGAAATGTCTTGTTTACTCCATCTATGGTGATTAATAATTTTGCTGGTTATAGTAGTCTAGGTTGGCAGCCATGCTCTTTTAGTGACTGTATAACTTCTGATCAAGACCTTCTTACTTTCATTGTTTCCGTTGAATAGTCAGGAGTTATTCTGATGGGTCTTCCTTTATAAGTAAGTTTGCCCTTTTCTTTTGTAGCTCTGAAAATTTTTTCTTTGTTCTGTATGTTTTATGGCTTGATTATTATGTGACGAGTGTACTTTTTTGAGGGGTCATATCTATTTGGTGCTCTGTAAGCTTCTTGCATCTTTATAGGTACTTCCTTCTTTAAGTTAGAACACTTTTTTACTATGATTTTATTGAATACATTTCTGTGCCTTTGAGCACAGAATATTCTCCTTCTTCTATTCCTATTATTCTCAAGTTAGGTCTTTTCACAGTGTCTAGGATTTGCTGAACATTTTGTGTTACGGCTTTTTTCATTTTATATTTTCTTTGACTGATGTATCTATTTCTGCTAATGAGTCTTCCACTCTCTTCCCTGTCTTGGATTCTGTTGGCTATGCTTGTATCTGTAGTTCCAGCACTTTGCTTCAGATTTTCTATTTCTATCTTTGCCTCATTTTGTGCCTTTTTTATTGCTTCTATTTCAGTTTTTAGTTCCTGAAATGTTTCTTTCCTTTTTTGGTTTACCTTCTCTTGGTTTTCTTTCAAGAATTTCTTCATCTCTTCCAATTTTTGGTTGTATTTTCTTCTATTTCTTTAAGGGAATTTTTTATATCTTATTTGCAGGCTTCAATAATCTTCATAAAGATGTTTTTGGTGTTGTTTCCTTCTGTTTCCTCTTCATTGCTCTCTTCAGGTCTTGTAGTTATAGAACCATCAGTTTCTTCTGGTGTTGCCTTGTTGTTCTTTATATTATTATATGTATTTTTTTTTCACTGGTATCTGCCCATCACTTCATTGGTTTATGATTAGGCAGCTCCTTGTCAGTTGTGGCAAGAGGGCTTGTGTGTCTCCTGTCTCCTCTGAGCAAGGGCTCTGCTTGATCTCTGACTCTACTCTGGACAGGTGTCTGAATTTCAAATCCTCAGTCCTCAACTGATGTTGAAGTTTGCCCTGGAGGCGGGGTCCTACCATGCAAAGTCCCCTCTTTTAGGTGTGCCTGGAGGAGTCCCTCACAGCCAAACCCTAGTCCTGTCGGTTAGAGAGAGTCTGAGATCAGACTCTGGGGATTGACCCTGGTTGCAGAGAGTGGCTCTCCGGACTAGTGGTCCAGGTGCTGGAATCTGTTCACCTCCGGATGTGGGTCTGTATTTCAAAGCCTCAGTCCTTGTCTGCTGACACAGTTGGAGGCAGGGTCGGCTGTGCAAGGTACCCTCTTTTAGTTGTGCCTGAAGGAGTCCTTCACAGCCAAACCCTAGTCCTGTCTGCTAGGGAGAGTCTGAGATCAGACTCTAGGGATTGACCCTGGTCGCAGAGAGCGACTCTCTGGACGGGTTCTCCAGGTGCGGGAATCTGCTCACCTAGGAAACTTTTTTTTTTTTTTTTTTTTTTTTTTTTTTTTTTTTTTTTTTTTTTTTTTTTTTTTTTTTTTTTATGTAATTCACTGTCAAATAACCAGGTTTAATCCTTGTCCCACCTTTTTTTTGTCTCCTTTTACTGAGCTAAGTAGCAATAGAAATAATAGTGACAACATTTGCTCTGTTTCTGAATCTAAAGTGGGTATGTCTAAAGTTTTGGAAGTATTATACTTTCTATATACTTTATCAGAAGACTTTTTCTTATTTGGTAAAGCAACACTCTTTTACTAGGACAATTCTGTCAGGAATATTGAGTGCCTGGGAAAACACTTTCCTTAGGGAATATGGTACTCTGAATATTCTCTAATGATTTTTCTGTCATAAATGGAATGACCTTATGTTTTCCATCACTGGTCTATTCGTATTATGAGTTTTGAAAATTCTGATATAGAAATGGGTTTTGTATTTTGGGATAAAGTGTACATGGGACATGATTATTTTATTTAAAATATGACTGAATTTAGCAAATGAATATTTTATTTGAGGTTTTTATTTCTATGTTTATAGATTAGGTTGATTAGTAATTCCCTCTTTAGATATCATCCCTGTCTCTTCTTGGCATCTTAATATCACAGACAGAGTTGAAGTATTACCTCTTTCCTCTAATCTTTGAGATAATTTATACCACATGTAATTTTAATGTTCTCTGAATATTTGTTAGATCCCTTTCTAAAACTGTGCTTGAAATCTTTATAAGAGAGGGATTTTTCACAATCTATCTGATACTACAAGATGGGAAGGGCTGATTTGCTATTGGCTCAGCTTGTAATTTTAAAATGAAATCCAAATTTTAAGTATATTATGTTTTTGCTATCTAGGGTAGATAAATGTACAAACTTTGTAAAGTTTTGAAACTATGACTAAGCAGGTTCTGATCAATAAGGGACTAGGGGATGGTTTGTCTATATATATATATAGGGGTGCTCCACATTGCAAAATTTTGACCCCACCTACATAAAAGTGGATCATTTGACACCCATAACTCCATTGTCCAGGGGACTAGGAAGAAAGATTAAATGTGGCATATTTCATTCCTAGACTATTAGTCAGTAGCCAGAGTTGGTATTTGATTTATTTATCTCACATTCCTATATATGCAATAATGACCTTATGAAAAGAATATTATTTTCCTTTTACACAAGAGATGCTTAGAAGAGTAAAATAGCTTGGTTAACCTACTCCTTTGAGAAAGTAGTGAAGGGGAATGGCAAAGCCTGTGTAATTGTTGCATTTCAGTCATTCTTGGCATTTCCATTATGTGCTTTCCCTTTAAAATAGATTTTTTCTCTTAGCTCATTATGTAGGGATGATATCTTGTGAAGTCACCAATCCACTTTAGCATGTCAGCTGATGTCACTATGTAGATCTTGTTTAGACAATCATATTGTTGAGATTTGATGTCAACAGCTTTTCTGTTACATCTTAAAGATATATATAGCAGCAGGTACTCTGGTCTTCTAGCTTTTACATCTTTCTGCCCCTTCTTTTGTGATTTCACCCCTCCCCCCATTCTTAGGTTTATGGGTTGCATTGAAAGATTGATCAGTTTGGGTTGAACATGCCATAATTACACTCTAAATTTTGACTAGTGGTGGACTTCTGCATCAGTCTCTATTAGTTGAAAAAGATGTTTCTTTGATGATAGGAGAGAATTATTCTTCCCTGTAGGTATAAAAATTATCTCAATTTCCAGATTTTTTTTTTTTACTATGGTTTCACAAACTGAACATCTCAAGTTGGACTAGCCACATTTTAAGTGTTTGATTCCCATAAGTGGCTAAGGACTACCATATTGTACATCACAGGTTGGTAATTTAAACAATGAATACTATAGCCTCTCTTGCAAAAACAGATAGCCAGAAGCAGCCCAGCCTGCAGCCAGGGCTACTAAGATGTTTACTTCCCATCTGCTTAGCTTCATGCTCCTTTTCCCCAGCCCCAAGGCATCTGCCTGCCTCAACTAAGTATGGTGAGAAATTATGAATGATAGCTCTCTGCTCACAGCCCAAGCCCTCAATAGTCAGTGCCCGTGAAGCCCACACAACAAGGGCATCATCTTTCCAGGCTGACAGCTCTGGGATGGTGACATTTGTGATAAATTAAGCAGACTACAGGTGAAAAATGAAGTGTGGTCACAATCTAGCCATATGAGCAGTCAGTAGACTCTACTGCGGCCCTTGATAAATGCATTCTCTTTTAGATCTTTCCAGCCTCTTTGAGTATGGAGCCATCCATTATTCTTCACTTTATATGAGGAGGGAAGTAAAATGAAATGGAACTCACATTCTAATAGTAAAGGCAAATTCACCAGACACTATTCCAGTTTGTCTAGAAGAGGAAGTTTCTCTTGGAAGGGCATGCTTTTTAAAAACATCTTTGCGATGAATATGCACAGTCCATAAACACAAAACTATCTTAGAAAAGTGGAAGGAGAATATATTATCCCTTTCATTGGTCTTGCAGAACAACTAAGACAGAACACATATTTAGCTTAAAAAATGTACAAAATTTAAATAATTGTTTTACTCCTATTGATGAACTTATAAGTATACTCCACAGTGCAATTGGTCCATAGTATGTAACTGTTAGGATAAATCTATAAAACCTCAAAGGCTTTAATATTTTCACATAAATATTGATGAGGGCAGTATTAGAATAAATATAGTGCAAAAATCCTTTCTGGACAGGAACTGGTTTTAGCAGTGCACCTGTTTCATCCTTTTGCAAATGGGGCAAAGTAATGTGAGCTTGACATTGTAATACACATATCAGGGAAGAATCCACAGTAACCAGGAGTGAAATTATAGCTTGCGTCTCATCTGGGGCACATAATTCTAATTATGTCTTCCTCTCTGAAAGCTGGGACATGGTCAGGAATGTTCTCTCACAGAAGAGTTTCAGGCAGCAGATACAAAGCAGTTAGCAATATCAGGTGAGCCTGGTCCTGTGGTGATATATTGTATATTTAATAAAATATTCTAGAATATCAGAGGACAAAATCACTCACAGCCAAACTGTGAAGGTCTGGGAGTGGTGACCCATGCTTTTACTCCCATCACTTGGAAGGCAGATTCAACTGGACCTCTGTGAATCCAAGGCCTAACAGCCAGGCAGTTGTGACACATGCAGTTAGTCCTAGCACTTGGGAAACCGAGACTGCAGGATCTCTGTGAGTTTAAGGCCAGTCTGGTCTACAGAGCAAGTTCCAGGGCAGGCAGGACTGTTACACAGAAACCCTGTCTCACAAAAACAAAACAAACCAACCCCCAAATATACAATATATCACCACATGGTCCCAACCCCTCCTCCAGCCCAACCTCTCATCTTACATGAGAGGATGTAGACTTAAAGAAGTAATTCATGATTTGTCTGCTCATTTTTCCAGGAAATATGGCAAGGATGGTCTTAAGGGGTAGACTGCAGTCATGTTTCCAAAACCTATGTCCATCCTCTTGCCAATTCCTTCGACCTTTGTGTGTGCCTTCATCTTAGGAAAGTGGTGGTGTGGTACTCTGTGACTTGAATTGATTATGGTTCCAAGTCTATCTTTTTTAAAATTTAATTTTATTTTTGAATTTTATTTACATTTAAAACGAGCATTTTTTTCACATTTGTCTTAAAACCATGATTTTTTTCCAAAGAATTCTAGAGGACTATATTGAACAAATAGGGTTTCCAGGAATAATCACATCTGTCCCATGCAGGACCAACAACATGGCACTAAAACCAAGAGAACCATCAATATTATGATGGAGAAGACAGCATGGAGGTCATGCAGCCCCAACAGTATTCTGCACTATCCCCAAAACCACTGGTCCTTGCCAAATGAGGATGTCCCTGTGGGGTTTGCCTCATCTGTGGAGTTGGATTAGCACTCATATACTGTTCTGAAAGTAGGTCACATAGCTCCCCTTTCCCAAGTCTATTTCTTTCTATGTGTGTGACCAACTAATTTGAACCAGGAGCGTCTGTATAGGTTTATAATTATCCACTAGAGCCTCAAAGGCTCATCGTTGGATACACAACTGAAGACAATGATTGTCCTTCTCCCGGAATCAGTTGCAAATAGGTCAGCAGTGATGGGCAGATCCCCTCAAGCCACTCTTTGATCTGTGATTCATGACTAGTTATTGAAAAGTCTAGGCTTGTACAGGCCCAATACAGGCAACTGCAGCTGCTGTGAGATTGTTTACAATAGCCATATCACACTTTGAAGGTAACACTTGGAAGCCTTTCTCCTGGGTCTTTCATTCTTTCTGGTTTCACTTTTACAATTGTACCATAGCCTTAGAGGCAGTGGATTAATGTCCTTTATAGGGCTGAGTAGTCAGCTGTCATATATTCTTTTTATTTCATTTATTCATTGAATTTAATTCCTAGAACTGATGGCACAGTAGCAAATTCAGTGGAATTTTAGGAGACCAAATGCAGATGAATACTGGTTCCAAATAGTATCTTTGTAAGGAAAGCTGAAGATCCAAGACATTCATGCTAAAGATTTCCCCTCTTTCAATGACATAAGAATGCTTTTGCTTAAAGTCCACTAATGAGTGAGTACATCCCCCGCTTAACATTCTGGGTTTGTGAGACCTCACTCAGAAGGATATTCTCCAAATCCATCTATTTGCCTGCCCAAAAACATTAGCTCAACTATGTCATAGCAACATTATTCGTAATAGCAAGAACCTGGAAACAACCTAGATGCCCTTCAACTGAAGAATGGATTAACAAACTGTGGTACATCTACACAATGGAGTACTTACTCCTCAGCAGTAAGAAAAAATGATATCCTAAAATTTGCAAGTCTATCTTTTGAGACATAAATACAAAGTCAATAGAGTCTCATTCACATGCCAGTCCTGGAGTTTCATCAGGATAAATTTTAGGCCTCAGTATGGAGACCTCTACTGTTCTCACGTTTTCCTTGTGCTGTGGCCCTTATTCCATTTCCTTTGCCATTATCATCAGGTCAGTCTAGAATACTGTGGTGTACTGGAGATGAAAATGATGTCCTCAGACTGATCTAATCAGAATATAGATTGAAGGCTCTAGAACTTTTGACACATATTCATTTGATTTTTATTATAAAATAATAAGACATTTTAAACATTTACATTTTTCTTACCCAAACTCACCTGAAAATCTTTTGTTAACATAAATAAAAAATACTTGACATAAATAATAGGCAGCTTTGAAAATGAACACAAAGAACAGAGAATAATGTCATTCCCTACAAGGTAAATTCTGTTTTCCCTTCCAATGTCTCCTTTTTGAAAGGGGAGGACATAGGTGTCAAAAAAAATGTTAAAAACATACCAGTATTAAATTAGACTTTATAATAACCAGAAGAATGGTAAGGAAAATGCAAAAAAAATTTGTCTCCCTATGTGATTGTGTCATTTGAAGCTGTGTCCACACACCCTAAGAACACTACTGGTGCTGCCTAGCACAGCCCTCGTGATCAACCCATATCATTCTTAGAGGCATGCAGATGTATGTGTCCCACACAGGATACCATGGACCAGTTATTTCTGCCTTTGTATTAGCTATCTGGAGAAGCAATGACTTCTTTTCAAACTCTCATGGGTGTCTCCCTCCTGAACCTATAGTTTCCTTTCTGTGATTCCTGGGGCTTTCCTTCTCTCTCCAGATTTGTTCCTTTAATCCTGTGTAATAAATAAAGATGTCTCCCACTTTTAGGGTGAGTCTCCAAGAATTGTCTTGGGTGTCCTTCTGAGTGATGTATTTTTCTCCTTGATGATTTCCAGGCTCTTTTCTGCCTAAAGTGATTCCCAAAACAAAATCAGGAAAACCCCACACTTCAAGAAAAACAAGGGCATCAATAGTCATAGAAGCCACACAGATATGTTACATTTTTGTGGCTGTTTGAGAGATGTAGAAGAGCCTCCCTGACAAGTCCCTTCCCTGAATTTCTCACCTAGAGTCCTGCTATTTAAGACATGGGTAAGAGCAGCGGGTTCTGAGATGAAGTTCTTTAGTAAAGGTTTGAGTGATACTGTCACTACTTCTTGGCTGGGCAGTTCATCAACGATGGTGAGTTCTCTGCCTATTCCTTTTTACAAAAGGAATTTTGCTAGTCCCCTCTTTGTGTAGGAAAGCAGAAATATGTTTTATAAGGAAAAATATAAAAATAGAGATGGTTTGCCTAGTTTCGCTCCACTCTGTGTAATGAAAAGCAAGTTTTGAATTATGTGCTTTGGTTTCTCTTGCTATAAAAAAAGGAAGACCAGGTTAATAGGCACAACTTTAAATATTTGTGAAACAATTCTTGAGGTAAACTTGGGAGAGACTGGGATCATTACATCAGTTTATGGACGAGGATACTGAGATTCAAAGAGATTAAAAGGCTTACCTGAGAATTAACTATTTTGTAAGGTGTGGAACAGGTCACCCAGCTCTTCTCTCTTCTTACGAAGCTATCAATGTCATGAAGTTCCAGGAAATATACAGTTTGACAGATAAGGATTGGAGTGTGAACTTAGGAGGACATGGATAGCTCGGGCAGTGCTACCCACACTTGCAGTCTCATCTGTGTTGACCTATTAATGATGCTTGAAACTGATTTCCTACTGCCATGACTTATCTCCAGAAACACAGATTTCTATTTCCAATCACCATTTTATTTTCCCCAGTATTCACCCACATATTTAAACGCATCTCAGTGTCTTCCTTGAAGTCATTTTCCTTCTTTTGTTCTGGCCTTGGTTCTATCACTTGTATTGATGCCATCTTGGTGTTCTTCTACCCACCTTTCTCCCATTTTTCATCAAATCAACATCTTCCCTTTGCATAGATCTACAGATGCTTCCTTTGAGTAATTTTAAAGATTCTGCTAAAGAAAGATTTATTTTATTTTATTTTAGAGAGAGAGAGAGATAGATAGATAGGTAGAGAATGAGTGTGTGTGTGTGTGTGTGTGTGTGTGTGTGTGTGTGTGTGTGTAAGGCCAGAAGAGGGAGTCCAATCAAATCACCTGGAGCTGGAGCAACAGTGGTTGTGACCTACCCAGCATGGATAGTGGGAACTAGACTCCAATCTTCTAAACGAGTGGCAAAATGCTCTTAATCACTGAACTATTTCTTCAGCTCTGCCCTTTATTCCTAATTTTGATTAAATTCAATAAGAGGCTCTTTACCCACTTCATGGTGTTTTACTTGGCTCTCCTCATACTCTCTCCTCTGTACAGTAGCTGAAAGACTCCCATGAAGATACACCAAGCCCCATGAAGAATGAACCTAAACACTTATGTTTAGCCTGTCGCACATCTCTGGTTCTCACACATCCTTCAGCTTCACTTACAACACAGCTTCAATCCCAACCCTCATGTTTTACTGTTTAGCCATTCTGAGTAGCAGGTTCCATGACAACATTCTCTTTTTTCTTTTTTTTGGTGAGATGAAGTGGGAGAGTAGTATATCCAAAAGGCAGTATAGGCAGCAGAGTGTGTGAGAGGTCAGAGCATGGATCACAGGTCAAGCAATCCGAGTTTTAATGTCAGCTTGTATAAAACAGAGTGGGGAAATTTTGTAGTAATCCTATGACTAAATCTTACTGTTCCTCAGCTTGACCATGTTTTAGAAGTAGAAAGAATTGTGATGTTTGGGTTCTGCCTCTAGGGGTTTCTGATTTAGTTGGTGAAACCAAGCTCAGAACCACTACACTATGATTTGTTTGTTAAAATAAGGATAATTGTAGTGTGTGCCTTCCATGGCTGTTTGAAGATTACGTGAACTATTACTATGAAGGTTTTAGTACAATATCTAGCACATTGTATGTAATCAGTAAAAGTGAGTTACAATTTACTTGGAACAGAATTACTTTATTATTAGCTTTGTTGTTAGGAAATGTATCACAGAGAAATGTTGTAAGAAAAATGTATAGCCTAAATAATTATTATAAATCAATGCATGTGATTTGAATGTGAATTAGCTCCTCCTCCCAAAAAGCTTATGTATTTGAATAATTGATTTACAGCTGGTGGCACTGTCTTTGGGAGAATGTGGAGCCAGTAGGAACTGAAGATTTGCTGGAACAAGTAGACCATTAGGGCCACACCTTATGGTTATAGTGTGGACCTGTTCCCTTTTTGTTTTTTGCTTCTTAGTCTATGGAGCCTATGAAGATGTGGACAAGACAGTCAGCAGCCAGTGGCATATATTTCTACTGTCATGCAGCTATATATCACCATACCTTCTCTGCTATGGTAGATCACATGCCCTCATTCAATGAACAAAAGGCAATTTTCTTCCTTATGATTCTTCTTGTCAGATATTCTGTCACAGTGATTATCAAAGTCACTAATATAGACAATGAGTGCCGAGAAGTTGAGTCCTTGTACATACTACATAGTTATTGGCTTCTAGGCATTTGGAACTGCTCTGTGAAAGGAATATGGAAGAATTTAGAGTTACTGAGGAGAAACACACTGAATTATATAAGCATTGTCATTCTAGTGCGAGTTCAGAGACCAGAATGTTGATAGGAATACAGACAGTAGAGATGTGCCTGAAAAGATTTCACTGAGAAGCAAGAACTATGCTGGGAATTGGAACAGAGGCTGTTAATTTAAGTTATATTCTGGTAACATCATCCCTGTGTCCTGAAAATCGAAGTGAGTCTGAATTCAAAAGTAATGGACTAAATTCTTAGGCAGAGGAAATTTCAAGGTAGTATAACACTTGGGCTGTGGCATGCATAATTGCCCACTGCATTTAAACAGGTTTATAGTGAAAAATAAGATATGAAAAATGTCCATTTGGGCAAGGAAAATGAGGTAAACCTGGTTAATGTTTTAGGCAGAAATGTGTATGCAGTTGTTCAAAAATTGAAGTCAGGGTAATTATAAGCAAAGTTGCTGAGGATGTTAAACTGGTTAAAATAAAAAAGGAGAAGCCCATGCCTTTGTACTTGGACAACAGCAAAGACAACAGTTGAGAGCAAATGAACCCATTGGGAGATTGAGGTTGGAATGATGTAAACTCTCTTGAAATACTAGAAAGCACTGAAATGAAGAGAATCTTCATTCTCTGATGGAGCAAGGCAATCTGGAGAAATGTTTTCTAGTGTCTACCAGTACAGACAATCCAAGCTTATAGCAGAGTTTGACATCATTCATGTGGCCCACACAAGAGTTATGGAGACATGGAAACCTACACCAAGGTCCCAGAAAGCTACCAAGACCACAGACATTGTTGAAAAGTTTTACTTCTTATATGGAACCCCCGAGTTGCCTGCACATGAAATGGTGAAAGTGAAGTTTATGTTGCTGTAGAGATCAAAGAATATTAGAGGTACCAGAAATAGGGATGCTTACCAAGGAAGGATGCAGTCACCTAAGGCAGCTAACTCAAGAAGTAGGCCATTGTGCCTCAGAGCTGTAGGAGCAATGCTAGCCAAGGCTGTTGAATTACAGGTGATGCCATCAAGAGCTCCTGAACTGGACATGGAGCTGCAAGGTTTGGTGTTAGGTCACCTGGAGTTCAGTCATCTTGCTTAGTTCAAATTTTCCTTGCTTTCTTCCTGAAAATACCATTAGAAATGGGAATATTTACTCTGTGCCATTGCATGTTAGAGTTTATAATTATTTTTATTTTATAGGGGCCCACTGATAAGAGGAGGCTTTAAGTTTCACTAAGTTTTGAACTTTAGAACAGTATTGAAAATGATGATTTGAGACTTTTAAA
This sequence comes from Sigmodon hispidus, assembly GCA_004025045.1. Classification (NCBI taxonomy): domain Eukaryota; kingdom Metazoa; phylum Chordata; class Mammalia; order Rodentia; family Cricetidae; genus Sigmodon; species Sigmodon hispidus. The sequence goes on along the minus strand of PVIH01026642.1, from coordinate 5,742 downwards.
TGTGAACTGAATGCATTTCAAATTACAAGGTTGTCAATATACTATAGAGTCAAGGACAGAATGTTATTATTTAAATGTGAAATGTTCCTTATATGCAAATTTGGTCTCAACTGGTGGCACTGTTTTGGAAGGTTTTAGAATGGTTAGGAGATGAAGACTAGAAGTATGTCCCCAAGAGAAGACCTTAAGTTTTTCATTCTGACCCTGCTTCTTGATCTGCTGAGATGTGAGCAAGCATCTGCCTCATGCCCACAACCATGGAACCACTCACTACTATACATTCCTTATCATGATGGAACTATGGTCCTTACTGACCATGAGCCAAAAATCAGGAGGTGTTGGCAACATATCATCTCAGTATTTGGGAGGGTGGAGTAGGAGGGTGACCATGAGTTTGAGGCCAACCTTGGATACTGAGTAAGTCTCAGGCCATCTAGGGATATATAGCAAAAGCTACCACAGCAAGCAAAACAAATAATAAAATGAAACAACAGTAATAAAGTTATCTCTCAAAATAAACTTCTCCATTAAGTTTCTTCTTGTTAGTTGTGTCAAAATTATGAGACAAATAATTAATATGTCAACTTCCTAGAGAACCACTCAAAACAAATAAATGAACATGCTTCTTCATCAGAAAGACCCTTGGGGTTCTCTATCTGAATAACCATTGCTCTAAATTTTGTGACAAATGCAATATTTTATATTTTCATCACATCATATATGTCTGTAATCATTAATAGCTTATGCTTTCTATTTTCCAATTTTGATTGATTGGAATAGTATGGTGATTTGCTTTGTTTTTTCATCTTATGATTATTATATTTATTCACAATAGTCTTGTTTGAATATATTGCAGGGTATCCATTTCCCCACTGGTGGCATTTAGTTTTTTTCTGCTTTTCTTGAGTCTATTTTTTATAGAAAATATAAATTTTTGTTTAAATCTTATGTGTAATGTTTTATGGCCATTCTTTTTTATTTATTATTTGGTGATTTTACATTACGTACCCTGTCAAACTCAGTTTTCAGTCCTCTTATGATCTCTCCATTTACAACAAAGCCCATTCATGCTGCTCATTTACTTACTGGAGCATAATTAAACTCCCTGTGGCCAGTCCTTTCTCACCCATACCCCTGCCAGAAGCCATCAACGCAGAAGTAAAGGACTATGTCATTTAGCCATGTCCTAGCCTTAAGCTCTTGTATATAATAATATATATATTTTTAAATCCACTAATGAATGAGTATGTCTCCTGATTATGCTTCTGGGTTTGTGATACCTTGCTCAGGAGGATATTCTCCAAATCCATCCATTTGCCTGCAAATTTTAGGATATCATTTTTTCTTACTGCTGAGTAGTACTGCATTGTGTAGATGTACCACAGTTTGTTACTCCATTATTTAGTTGAGGAGCATCTAGGTTGTTTCCAGGTTCTTGCTATTACAAATAATGCTGCTATGATATAGCTGAGTTAATGCTTTTGGGGTATGAATATACATCTTTAGAGTATATGCCTAAAAGTGGTATTGCTGGATCCTTGGGGAGATTGATTCCCAGTTTTCTGATAAAACTCCATACTGCATTCCAGAGTGGCTGAACAAGCTTACACTCCCACCAACAATAGAGGAGTGTTCCCCTTGCTCCTCATCCTCTCCAGCATAGGCTGTCATCTGTGTTTTTAATTCTAGCCATTCTGACAGGTGTAAGGTATATCTCAAAGTTGTTTTGATTTGCATTTCTCTGATGGCTAAAGATGTTGAACACTTTTTCAAGTACCTTTCAGTCATTTGTAATTATTATGCAGAGAATTTCCTTTTTAGTTCTGAACCCCATTTTTTAATTGGGTTATTCAAGGTTCTGGGCTCTAGTTTCTTGAGTTCTCTATATATTTTTGAGATGAATCCTCTGTTCTTTGTAGGGTTGGTAAAAATCTTTTCCCATTCTGTAGGCTGTTGTTTTGTCTTATTGACTGTGTCCTTGGCCTTACAGAAACTTCTCAGCTTCAAGAGGTCCCAATTATTAATTGTTGTTCTTAGTGTCAGTGCTACTGGTATTTTAGTTAGGAAGGAGTCACATGTGCCAATGCATTGGAGGGTATTCCCACTTTCTTTGTTATCAAGTTCAGTGTAGCTGGGTTTATGCTGAGGTCTTTGTTCCACTTGGATTTTAGTTTTGTGTAAGGTGATAGGTCTGGTTCTATTTGCATTTTCCTACACACTACCTTCCAGCTATGCCAACACCATTTGATAAAGATACTATCTTTTTTCCATTGAATATTTTTGGCCTCTTGGTCAAAAATCAAGTGTTCATGGGTGTCTGTGTCTTCAGTTTGATTCCATTGATCCACAAGTCTGTTTTTTTGCCAGTACAAAGCTGTTTTTATTACTGTAACTCTTTATTGTAACTTGAAGTTGGGGATGGTGATGCCTGCTGAGGTTCTCTTGTTGAGTAAAACTGATTTGGTGATCCTGGCTTTCTTGTTATTCCAAATGAAATTAAGCATTGTTCTTTCAAGGTTTGTAAAAAAATTGTGGGGACCAGGTCCTGTCTGTGGTGCATGTCCCCACACACTACTTAGCAGAAAGCAATAGAGTTTGGCTGTGAGGGGCTCCTCCAGCTGCTGCTAGAACAAGGGAACTTGCATGGCTACCCTGTCTCTAACTGCATCAGCAGAGAAGGACTGAGGACTTTGAAATCGAGACTCAGACTCCACCCAGAGGTGAGGTGAGGCCAGCAGGCCCCTGTGCCTGAATCCCTGCCTGGAAAAGTTGTGTTCCTGGACCAGGTTCTGTCTGTGGTACATGTCTCCACACACTCCTTAGCAGAAAAGAATAGAGTTTGGCTGTGAGGGGCTCCTCCAGCTGCACCTAAAAGAGGGGGCATTGCACAGCGACCCTGCCCTCAACTGCATCAGCAGAGAAGAACTGAGGACTTGAAATTCAGACCCCCGCCCATAGCAGAGTCAGAGATTGAGCAGACCCCTTGCTAAGAGGCAACAGGAGACACTCAAGCTCTCTGCCACAACTGACCAGGAGCTACCTAATTGTGAACCACTGAAACCATGGGTAGAGGCCAGTGTAAAAATCTATATAATAATATAAAGAACAACAAGGTAACGCCAGATGAAAGTGGTGGTTCTTCAGCTACAAGAACTGAACAGAGCAATGAAGAGGAAGCAGAAGTAAGCAACACCAAAAACACCTTTATGAAGATCATTGAAGCCCTCAAAGAACATATGAAAAATTCCCTTAAAGAAATAGAAGAAAATACAAACAAAAAATTGGAAGAGATGAACAAATCTTTGAAAGAAAACCAAGAAAAGGTAAACCAAAAAATGAAAGAAACATGCCAGGAACTAAATACTGAAATAGAAGCAATAAAAAAAGGCACAAAATGAGGCAAAGATGGAAATAGAAAACCTGAACAAAAAAGCTGGAAATACAGGTACAAGTATAACTAACAGAATCCAAGAGATGGAAGAGAGAATCTCTGAAGTGGAAGACTCAGTAGCTGAAATAGATATATCAGTCAAAGAAAATACTAAAACCAAAAAAGCCATAACACAAAAAGTTCAGAAAATATGGGATACCGTGAAGAGACCTAACTTGAGAATAATAGGAATAGAAGGAGAAAAATACCAGCTCAAAAGCACAGGTAATGTATTCAATAAAATCATAGAAGGAAACTTTCCAAACTTGAAGAAGGAAATGCCTATAAAGACGGAAGAAGCTTACAGAACACCAAATAGATATGACTCCCCCAAAAAGTCAGCTCGCAACATAATGATCAAGCCACAAAACATACAGAACAAAGAAAAACTTTTAAGAGCTGCAAACAAAAATGGCCAACTTACTTATAAAGGAAGACCCATCAGAAAAGCACCTGACTATTCAATGGAAATGATGAAAGCTAGGAGGGCTTGGTCAGAAGTTATACAGTCACTAAAAGAGCATGGCTGCCAAACTAGAATACTATACCCTGCAAAATTATCACTCACCATAGATGGAGTAAACAAGACATTTCCTGACAAAGTCAGACTGAAACAATACCTATCTACCAATCGGGCTCTCCAGAAAGCATTAGAGGGAAAACTCCAACTTAAGAATCCCAGATACACCCATGAAACCACAAACAATCAATAATCCCACAGATGAATACCCCAGAGAAAGGAAATACAAATAAGTTACCACCAAAAATAGCAGGAAATATCAATCAGTGGTCACTAATCCCTTAATATCAATGGACTCTATATATCACCTATAAAAAGACACACACTAACAAGATGGATACAACAACAGAAGCCATCCTTCTGTTGCCTACAAGAAACACACTTCAACCACAAAGACACACACAGGCTCAGAATAAAGGATTGGGAAAAGATTTTCCAGTCAAATGGTCTTAAGAAACAAGCTAGGGTTGCCATCCTAATATCTAACAAAGTAAACTTTAAGCAAAAAGCAAATAAAAGGGACCAAGTTGGTCATTACTTATTCATGACAAGAAAAATTGGTGAAGAGTAGATTTTAATCCTGAATATTTATGCCCCTAATATAAGGGCACCTATCTATATAAAAGGAACACTGCTAAAGCTCAATTCCCACATCAATTTTCACACCCTAATGGTGTAAAACTTCAATACACCACTTTGACCCCTAGATAGGTCAACCAGACAGAGACTCAAAAGAGATATACTGAGTCTTACAGAGTTTTGATGCAAATGGATTTAATAGATATTTACAGAATCTTTCACCCAAATGAAAGGAAATATACATATTTCTCACCTCTTCATGGAACTTTCTCTAAAATTTACCTTATCATTGGTCATAAAGCAAATATCAACAGATACAATAGACTTTTTTTGTGGTTTTATTCTATTTGGTGTTCTGTAGGCTCCTGTTTCTTTATAGACATTTCTATCTTTAGGTGGGGGAAGTTTTTTTTTTTTTCCTTCTTTATTTTGTATTTATCAAAAAAAAAACAGTAAAAAGAATTTAAAAATGCCGAAGAGTTAACAATAACTATACAGAGGATAATAATCATAAGCATGGCTTATCAAGGGTGAAAATGCAAATAAGATTACTACACATATATTTTCTTTGTGTTCAGCTTTCCCTCTGAATTTTTTTTTCCATCTCTGTATATCCTTATTGAAGGTCTCTTCCCCCTCCAACCACATCTGATCATTTTTCTTCTCTGCAACTCCCCATCCCCTCCCTGGACAGGGAGCAGACAGTCCTATGGTCACACTGGCCCAATAATGCTTGGATCAGTCTTCACTCCCGGCCAAATCCAGTTTTGTCCCCCATCCATCAAGAGTGAGTCAGGTGTTCCTATAGTTGGACTGGGGTTTGAAGGTCAGTCCAGGGTGTTTCTGATCCCAAGCTGTACAGTGGTTGTGGTTTGCTGCTTGGGCATGTTTGGCTTTTTTTCTTGTTTGTTTGTTTAGAGACCACTAGTGAGTGAGTACATCCCCTGCTTGTCTCTCTGAGTTTGTGATAATTCGCTCAGGAGGATATTCTCCAAATTCATCCATTTGCCTGTGAATTTTAGGATATCATTTTTTCTTACTGCTGAGTAGTATTCCATTGTGTAGATGTACCACAGTTTGTTAATCCATTCTTCAGTTGAGGGACATCTATGTTGTTTCCAGGTTCTTGCTATTACAAATAATGCTGCTATGAACATAGTTGAGCTAATACCTTTGGAGTGTGAATGTGCCTCTTTAGGGTATACACCCAGAA
>PVIH01026641.1:0-18384 GCA_004025045.1 Sigmodon hispidus | reverse complement strand
GTCTCCTGTCACCTCTCTGGTCAGGGTTTGATTCTGTCTTTCAGAGACCCCTGCAGTTGTTGGTTCGCTCAGTTCGAGGTCTTAGTGCGGAGCCTTGCAGATTCCCTCAGCAGCAGCTGTGGGTGTGGCCAGGTGCAGAGTTCAGCAGCCCCTGCTCCAGAGTGTGCTGGGACGCCACAGAGAGCACAGGTCCCGGTGGCGGAACCAGAAGCAATGAGAGCTCAACTCTCCCTCCCAGGCCAGGATACAGGCACTGAGGCCTGCCGAACCCTCCTCACCTCTGGTCAGGGTTCGAATCCGCCCCTCAGAGACCCCTGCAGTTGGTTTGCTCAGTTCGCTCAGTTCGGGGTCGTAGTAGGGAGTCTTGCAGATTCCCTCAGCAGCAGCTGTGAGTGTGGCCAGGTGCAGAGTTCAGCAGCCCCTGCTCCAGAGTGCGCTGGGACGCCACAGAGAGCACAGGTCCCGGTCAAGATGTGCATAATATTGATGACCCATTTGTGGCTCTTTTTTTTTTTTTTGCAACCCAGTTAACTAATTTTCCCCCTCTTTTGAATGTGCCGAAGGAACATGGTTAAGAGAGATATTTCAATTATCAAGAAATCTGGATTTGAACTTCAGTTTTATATATATATATATATATATATATATATATATGCTTATTTTGTGATTCTGGGCATGTCCACCTCTCTTAGGTTCAAATTCCTCATATGAAAGCTACCTTACCTGCTTAAGAAGGTTAAGTAAGAAAAATTGTGACAATCTACAAGGCTCATCCTAGGGGATTAATGATTATGAGCTGTCTGTCTTCTTGGGCCATTTAAGCCCCCCTCATTTCTTCTGGACATGACAACTTTGTGGACTTTGGGGACAATCATCCATGTATGGGTGAGGACCTTAAGAGACAATAAGTCTAGTTTACGTATCACCTCCTTCAGGAAGTCCTCTTTGATTTTAGACCCTTGGCTGGGCTGGCTAACTGCCATTTTCCTCCAATAGACCTTTCTCTGTCACCCACTTAGATACTTTTTCCCATGCCTGACAGAAGACTGCTCAGCAGTGGGCCATGCCTTGCCATATCTGGATTCCTAGCATAGTGTTCCATGGAAGGCCACAGGAAGCAGCTCTGAACACTTGAGAACCTCTCATTTTGACCCTATAAATATACAAGGTGACCAATCACTGCCCTCACTTTTTAGATCAGAAAACTGAGGCTGTAGGGAAGGGTTGAGAAGCTTATGCATGATCACACACAATCCTGGAAGAAATAGTTTTTGAACCAAGTTTTTTACCCCAAGCACTCCTGTGCGTTATCACTATTGGCATAGAAAATGAGGGATGCATAAACAATGGAACAAACTAATGAGCCTTGTGGCCTTGTAAGAATAACTTGGGACCTAGGAGTACAATTAGTTTCATTTTGAACATGATAATAGTATGTTATGGCAGCCCAAGAAACCAAGTCCATGCTACACCCCTTTTTTCTAATAAAAAATTTGAATGGCCTGAAATCCCTTCCCTGTCTTCATAAATACAAATACAAAGAAATAAATAATGCATTAGCTTCTCTCCTTCGCAGTTGAGACTTGGCTGTCATAATTCTGCCCCAGAGCTAGGAGAGGTGGGGGAGGGGAAAGGGAGGATGGCAGTGAAGCTTCATAAACAGGTCAAAATAAATTTCCCAGGATAATTACCAGCCAGAGTAAATTCCATAAATTTGATTTAATTGGCACCAGGCATACAAAATAAGAAAGGAAAATGTTTCTTTCTCTGGTCACCAAGGGCATCTCTAAAGCAGAGACTGGGGACCCAAGATAAGGCAGAAGCTGGTTGCAATCATCAGAGGAACCTGGCCTTCAGGGGTGGTCAGGAAAGAGTCTCCGAGACTTCGGAATCTCTATCTGCGCCAGACACTTTGCTCAAAAAGTATGCACATTGCAATGGTCCCTGCCCTAATTGTTATCATATAACCTTTATCCATTAACTGATGGAAGCAGATGCAGAGATCTACAGCCAAGCACTGGGCTGGGCCAAGCCACTATAGTCCATTTGAAGAGTGGAAGGAGATATCATATAAGAAAAGGTCAAGATCATAACAGGGAAACCTACAGAGAGAGCTGACCCCAGCTCGTGAGAGTCCATGAACTCTAGATCAACAGCGAGGGAGCCTGCATGGGACAGACATAGGTCCTCTGCATGTGGGTAACAGTTGTGTAGCTTGGTCTGTTTTGGGGCTCCTAACAATGGGACCAGAATCTGACCCTGGTACATGAACTGGCTTTATGGAACATATTCCCTATGGTGGGATGCCTTGCTCAGTTTGATTCAGGAATAGGGGAGAAGATTGGTCCTGCCTCAATTTGATATGCCATGCTTTGTTAATTCCCATGAGATGCCTTACCCATTCTCAGGAGTGGATGAGGGTGGGGTAGAGAGGAGGTAGGGGGAGGGAATGGGGGAAAGAAGGAAGGGAAAACTGTGGCTGGTATATGAAATAAGTAAGTAATAATAATAATAAAGGCATACACATGATGTAATGCAGTTTGAATGTAAAAGCAGAGAAGTGGATGTGTTTGACTATTGAATCTGTCAGCGATTGGTGTATAACAAACCACCCCATGGCTCAGTATCTTTAAACACTGATGATTCTCATTTACATCATCTGTGTACTGGGCAGAGTTTGGCTTGCTTCAAAGTTAGTTGGAATGGCATTGCTTTTCACTAATCCTGTTTGGACTGGTTTGGCTCTGAATCATATATCTCTCCCCTTCTTGTCAGTTATTTTGCTAGATTATGTCCAGACCATATAGATGGCATTCCAATTCATATATCACCAACCAAGCAAGTCACACGCTAATAAAAAGATACTCTACTCCTGATGAGGAAAAGATGTGGATATGAGGCAGAATGAAAAATTAATGTCAGAAAATTAATAGGAAACACTGATTTGATAATGTAGCAACCAAGGTTTCATAGCACAGATGGAAAATATATTATAGAGGTATAAATAGCTACCCCAACCACACAGCCAATACTGTAAGGAAGAGAGATACCAACTCAGGATTGCTGGGTACCAAATGTCCCACTTGCCCTCCTAATTGAGAATCTCAAGGTGAACCCCATGAACCTCCACTTTAGGAGGCCATCAAGTTCTCCCTGACTTCCGCACATGTTTTTGTGTTCTGAAATTAATTTCTCAGATGAGTGGGGTGTTGGTTAAATGTAAGTTTCTCCTATCTCTCTAGGTCTTTTACCCTCTCCACATCACTTAAATCATGGCGTCTTCTGGATTTATTACATGCAAATCAAGGGATGCTACATGTCTGCTACCCTTTCCTTCATTCTACTGCACTTCGTTTGAGGATCCATCAAATGAGGCTACCCATGGGTTGTACCTTATACTGGGTCAGAGTGGATTCCTGGGGCCTATTCTAGGGTTAGCTGAGGTTCCTGGTGCCTACTGTCCTGAACCAACCTACCAGGAGACTTGCTGAGTGAACCTGGCTGTGGGTAACTCAGAGAGGCCACATGTGGTAGCCTCATTTGGTCCAGGCAGCTCCTGTTCTGGCTTCCTGCCTCTGGTACACTGAGGGAACATGAGACACGCAGGGCACAGTTAGAAACTGTCAGTACACTCTCAAGCCTTATCACTTACTTTATTTTTGTTATTTACTTTGTCAATGGCTAGGGATTGTGTGGCGATTCACAAACTCACATGGAAATTAAGTAAGATGTTTTGTGTAGCACTTTGCAGTTTACAGGGCTCTTTGTACATAAAGTCTGCTCTTTGAATTGATAAAGGATCCGTGTCTTCACTGTATGGATGCTAAAGTGAGATGCCAAAATGGGTTCTATTCCACCCTCATGCCACAGTATGAGAGCAACAAAGTCTTGCAACTTCTGAATTATTCAGCTCTCTCATTCTATTTGTTCTCTCAACAAATAGAATTTGATTAACTGATCACTTTAAAGTTCTTTGGGGACATGGAGAAGAAAATAAGGTGACAAACCTACAGAGAATCTAATCACACATGCGAGTATTTGGTGAGGGCAAGGTGAGCACATAAATGGAAGATAAGAAGAACTGGCCAAGACCTTCATTTATCCACTGATGTAACAAATATTCATTACATGCCTATTATGCTCCAGGTTTAACACTGGGGATTCAAAAGTGAATCAAGCGGACTCCATCTCTGCCCATGTAGGAAAGAAGTATACAAACAATGAGCCCATCATTATGAATTGCTATGAAGACTATTAAATCAGCAAGTGAATGAAATAGTCAGGTGGAATGGGGGATGGTAAAGAGAGACTATCTCAGGTGAAGTGATTAGGAATGGCTTATTTGAAGATATGACATTTAAGCTAAAATCTGAAGGCTCAGAACATGCCTGGGCTAAATGATGGGATCAGGGACTAATAAGCAGATAACATGAGACAATGGCCTGGGGTCAGAAAGAGCAAGAGAGAATGAAAGCACCCACATGGCTTAAGAATAGTGAGGGAGTAAGGAGTCATGGGAGGGGGTGACAAGACCAGCCAGAAGGCAGAGCACTCCGGGGGATAGAGGTCACCACGTGAACTTTGCTTCCTCACTCTGCACTGTGCGGTCTCAGAAGGGAGCTTGACATACACTAAGTAAGTTAAACTGAATACTGGACAGCCTGGATGCAGCTCGTGAGACAAGTGGGTTAGTAGTTTATTTAGTAGCCATCCTGGGAAGTACCAGACCGTAAGTACCACTGCAAAAAAGGAGCTGGAGGAAATTGAAGTTGTCACTGAGCAGGTTACTGTTGTGTGGGGGGACTGTAGTTGTCACCGAGCAGGTTACTCTTGTGTCGGGGACTGTTCATCCACAAGACTCAAGGGAGAGAGTGAACAGCACTCTTTAGAATTATTCTCATAGGGGCCAAAGAATAGAGGCATTTATCAACCAGTTGCTAACAGTTACTGCCAGACAGTGTGAATTTCAACACTTGTGATCTGTCCACAGGGTCTATAAGGACGAGTCACAATTATCTACAGTCAGAAACCATCAGGCTCCTGTACATAAGGGTGAGATAGTAAGGGACTATGGGAGCGCTTCTTAGAGTAAGGTATGTGCTACAGCAGACACCAGTGTTCTACAAGTGTGTGTGTGTGTGTGTGTGTGTGTGTGTGTGTGTGTGTGTGTGTGTATGTGTGTAAGGCATGAGAGAAACTAGAGATTTCAAAGATGCCAAAGATAATTGACAGACAGGAGAAGGAAAACTCAGCCCTACCACTGGGCAGCATTCTCCTAGACTATAAAAGACTAGGACCTAAAGACTATACTGGGAACATCTGAACTTGAGCCCCAGAAGAGCAAGCTGTATCCCCAGGGGACGTATTAGCACCATTATGGATGTGGAATTTGCTTCTCTGTCTCCTGCTAGAATTCACCAAACACTCTTCCTCTGCCCTGGGAAAGAGAGAGTCTCCCATCCTCTGGTCTCTTAGAAATCATAGGAGGCCTCAAGGGGTGAGATCAGACTGTGTTCCTGTGTATGGGCTGGCACCTTGGAGCCCATTCCCTGCAGAGGGGTGCCTAACCCAGTCTTGATATTGGGGATGAGGAAATCAGACTTGCCTGGAGTGGATGTACCATGTTGAGCTGACCCACGTTGGAACTTCTTACACTTTTTGGGTAGGGAATTGGGGGATGGGATTGGGGGAGGCAGAAGGCTGACTGGGAGAGATTGGGAAGAGGGGAGGGAGGTCGAGCAGGTATTTACATGGGGAAAAAAGATCTTTTTAAAATAAAATATAAATCATAAAAAAGAGAAAGTCTCCAGCCCTGTTAAGAACGCCTCCCTCCCTTGCTTCATTCCTAATTTACCCTGCCTCTGAAGATACCCTATGCTAGGGTATTCTGCATTTCCATTCTCTAAGCATACATTTGCCTGTGACCACACTTAATCCTGGGGTACAGGCTAAGAAGCACTCATATTGGAAGGGCACAGGTAGCATTCAGGACCAGAGCTGAATTGTTGGAGTTGTATCACAAACAGATTCAGAGTAAGAACCCATGTGTTCTCATAGAGCACTTGATAATTAATAAGAAAAGTCATATACCCCACCCTTGGCAATATAGGTAATAAAAGCTAACATTACTGAACTTATTTTTGTAGCTCTTGAAAGGCTAGCTAATAAATGGCCTCATTTGTCTCCACAACAACCAAGGGAGGCAAATGATGCTGTTAAGACCCACCTAACAGACGAAGGAGCCTGCATCAGAAGCTCTAATTGCCTTACCTCAAATAACACAGCCAGAGGACAGTGGACTCTGAGAGCATTTTTCTTCTGGTGACAGGGTGAGCTCTTTACCTTAGGAACAACTCCATGGCTTTGTGCTGGGTTGATCTCCCTCATTGCAGTGCTTCCCATGACAGGGATTGTGTGTGTGTGTGGGGGGAATGAGGCTGTCTGTGGAGCAGCAATTGTGGTTAAGCCCCAAATCTGGAGATACTGAGATCTGAGCACACAGGTGGGCCATTGTAAAGACAGCTTACAGGAGGGTACTGTAGGTTGCGGGGGTCAGGGCTTTCTGTGTAAAGGGAAACATAGTAAAAGTTTTAGGCATTCCAAATCCTGCCGTCTCTCCACTAACTTACGATCAGGTATGCTGTTTGACAATAAAACTTTATTTGTAAAATTGGGTGGAGGGCCAAACTTAGCTTCCAGGTGGTGTCTTGTACTGATCCCTATTGTAGTGGAGGCTTCTTTACTGTGACTCGGGATTGCTCTTTTGGACACTAGATGGTGCCCTTTCATTAGTAAGGTGAGACGCAAAGCTGGGCTGCTATAGCACAGGTAGGGAATTGGTGGAGGAATGAATGATGATGAGAATTATTGTAGGGGATTGGGACCAGAGAAAATAGTTAAAGATAATTCAAATGGCAGGATGTGTGTCTTCCCATTGCACGCATGCGTGCACACACACACACACACACACACTCAGACAATATTTATTGTGTTACACACACACACACACACACACTCTCAGACAATATTTACTGTGTTACACACACACACACACACACAGAGCTATCTGCTGGTTACAGTGTAACGATAAAACAATAAGCTTTGGAGGAAAAGATAAATAAAAAAGAACAATATACCAACATTCTTCTCCCTGATTTATAACATTTGATGATTTATTTATTTATTTATTTATGTATGTATGTGTGTGTGTGTGTATGTGCATGTGTGAACCCAAAACATTGGATCCCCTGGAGCTAGAGTTACTGGTTGTGACTCCTCTGGCATAGGTTCCTGGAACTGAACTTGGATCCTCTGGAAGAGCAGCCGCCTTTCTGAACCATTATGCCATCTCTCCAGCCCCTACATTTGCTGGTTTCTGTAGTGAAATGCTGACATCATAGCTGGTTTCAGGCTCCAAATTTGCCATCGGTCTGTTGGCAAAGTTGCTAACACTGAATAATGGAGCACTGTAAGCAGAGAGAAGCCAGCTTCAACACATTGCTAGCTCAAGGTCTTTTGTTTTAATTATTTTAGCATCCACCTGGCAAAGTAGGTAGGAAACAAGAAGAAGAATTAGCATTTGTTGAGGAGTTATGATCTGCAGTCTGCTGAGCATTTTATGCATATTCCTACTTGCTGCAGTCTTCACAGCTGTATGGGTACAGATAATGCTCTGCAGATGGAGACTGAGAGAATCCCACTATCTGATCAAGATGGCATCACCAGGAATTCTATTCAGGGAGGCTGACTCCTGAGGGCCATGCCCCAGCTGGTCATATTGCAATGCCTCTACCTTGGGCAAAGAGGGTGTAAGGTGTTGACATCTCTAGTTTATAATATTGTGTTGTATGTGTCAACATGGGATGAGTTGGTTCTATCCTTTCATCTTGGTTGGGGGATTGAACTCAGTTTGTCAGCAAGCACTTTTCCTGCTCAGCCATGTGATATCTCTGTTTTATAGTTAAAGAGACAGGTTTAAAAGTAATGATTCATTTAAGATTAGACAGGTAGGTATTATTATGATGGGATGGATGCCAGTGACCCCCCCAATTTAGTGTTTGTGACTTTTCCAAAAGACCAAAGAGTTAGAGAAGACATTCAACTCACTGTTCCCAGAGGAGTTGTGTTTGAGGGTTGATTTAGAGACCAAGAGAAGCCCAGAGGAACACTTTTTAGATTTATTTAATTTTATTTCTATAAGTATTAGTGTTTTGCTTTTATGAATATCTGTGTACTACATGCATGCATGGTGTCCATGGAGGCTTGAAGAAGATACTGGAATCCCCCAGACAGGAGTAACCGTGAGCAGGCAGTCAAACCCAGGGCCTCTGGAAAAGCAGCCAATTCTCTCAGGCACCCAATCATCTTTCCAATCCCGAGATAACTTTTTATTGAGGCCAATGCAAACACAGAGGAAGTCATTTGGAGGGTTGGGAATTGAGGTTACATAGAAAGAGGAAGTGGAAATGATGTGGGAAATAAGAAAGACAGGGTGGAGGAGAGAGGTCTGGATTTCAAATGCCGAATGGCAAGACCTCTTATTCTCCTTAGAAGAGTAGACGCCATACTCTAGAAGAGTGTGATGGAAAAGTGCTAATGATCCATCCACATTCTGTTTGATTCCTACTGGGATGTAAGATTTTCAGGCTCCTTAAGGTGTTGTTTAGAAAGGAAGGAACATTAGGTTTCAAATATGAAATGTGAATTATAGTTCCAGGTCTGTCCAATTCTGGCAGCATGACCTTAGGCATTCCACTAATTTCCCTGGGAGTCTCATCTATAAAATCCAGCTAATGGTCTCTGCCATATACAGATTATAAATGGAGTAATTGATATTAGAACATCTGGCTCAGTGCCTGGCACACAGCTGGAGCTCTAGCAGCCTTTGCTCTCCCATCTATCTCAGAACGGTGTTGTACATTGGGGAGACTTCTTTGGTGTCTCTGTAATAGAGGAACATGTCAGGAATGCTGGTCTAGGATATGACTATGTGGCTTCTGTTCTTCTTACTTCTCTAGCAAGGGGTTGGTTGAGCACAAACTGCGACTAGAAATGAAGCCAATCTTTACTGTTCCATAAGTGAACATGGTTAAAAGAGGTGTAACAAATCATGCCAGCATGCCTGTATACTTACTCCTCCAGAAAGAGAAACTCATGGACATAGATGCTGGGAAAGCTGACCTCACGTCTATATATTAGTTATTCTGTTTAAAATTCTCTAGGTTTCCTTTAATCGTTCACCATGATGAGATCATTCAATACCTCATTTCTCTGGAAATATGTTGCCTGGCAACTTTAGTCATCTAGAATAGATCTTAACTCCAAGAAAATAAAATGAATTCTCCTCTACTAACTCAGCAAAAATGGAATGTGTCCCTCAATGGATCAATCACTTACTCATGCATCAAGACCTCAGCACTCCAATCAGCGTCTTCTGCCTGATGTCAAGCATAATTTTTTGAGAATAGATTTCTAGCCTGGAGATCAGAAGGAATAATTTAGAAGGGATGGTGGGACCACGATTCCTGTGAGCAAAGCATTAGAAGTACCTCTTGGATGCTAGGGGTGATAAAGCAATTACAGAAGCAGAGTGGTGAGAGCTCTTCCATGTGAGTACAGAACACCTTTCAAACCTTATTGGAATTATATTGCTGCACATGATTACATCCATTCATGACTACAGCAAGCTCTTCCAAGTTACTTGAAAACTTTAATAGAACTTAAGAAGGTAGACTCATTGATCAGTTCATTTTAGTAATATTTTTCTTCTACATGCTTTGCTATTTTTGGTTATTATTGAATGAAATATGTCCTGTCATGGAAAAAAAGATGTGATGGAAAGATTCTTTTTCTAGTGGTGATGGAGTTTGAGGCCATTAAAGTAATATCTTCAGCTTGCTTTGATTATCTATACAAGATGATAGCCTCTTTTTTTTTAATATCTCTTTCATCTGTTCTGAAACATTTTCTCCTCTTTCCTTGGCTTGATGCACAAATTCATTTCAACTATCTCTTTAGTACTCAGGGATCCGTGGACTTCGATCAAAACCCTGGAAGGCTCCATTGTTACAGCTTGAGATAAAATGCCTTTTCAAATCTATTCTCCATCATAGAACATCCCATCTCTGCATGCACCCTCTGCCACTCACTCAACTCAATGCATGCTAGCTGCTGCGGTCCGAATGTGAAAAGTCCTCCACAGATGATGGCAGGGTTTTGGAAGGCTGTGGCTCCTTTAGGAGGTGGAACCTCTTGAGAGGAAATGGGTCACAGGGTGAGGGACTTGAGGGGTGTTTCAGACTGAACCATCTGCTTCAGGATCTGCTAAGACATAAAAATGAGGACCTTTATGCTTCTGCTGCTACAGCTGCAACCCACCATGAATCCTGTCATGTCATCGCGATCATGATTGTCTTCCTTAACCCATGAGGAAGAAAGAATAAGTCAATCCTTTCTGATCAAGTATTTAGTTATAGCAGTGGTCAAAAGATTGAATAAAAACAAAGGCACTAAGAAGGGTGGTTATTGTAATAAAAATGACCAGGTTGTCTAAGCCTTTGGAACTGTTTTGCAGAAGAAATATGAAAGTGTTTTTAGATTTGGGTTAGGGAAGTCTTACGGTAGTATAAGTAGATTCTAATGAGTTGTTCTGATGATAATGTTGGTAGAAAGGTGGATAGAAAGACCAGGCTCAGGGAATTTCAGAAAAATATATAAACTCTAATAGGAATTGGGCTAGAGTTGCTTCTCAGCCTTTTGACTAAGATCAAGTGCAGGAATTGGGCTAGAAGTTATTCATAATTCCTTCGAGGAAAAGCATCTGGCTATATTTGTCCTCAGAACTTGAGTGAGGCCAAAGTAAAAAGTAATGGTCCAACTTTTCTAGGTGGAAGAAGTTTTAAGACAGCATAGTATTTGCGTAGCAGAGTGGTTAGTGCTCACTGCTTTTAGCAAGGTTTACAATGCAGAAGAACATAAACTGGGACAGAAAGAGGTGGAAAATGTACATTTTGGCAAAGAAAGCAGTGAATTTACACTGGAGGACAAAGGAACAGTGAACAAAGCTGTGCTGACTGTTAAAGATATTTGTACAGTGGAAGAGAAACCACACACTCCCATACTGGAGCAATAGAAAAGATGCTTTGAGAGAAAGACTCCACCTGTCAAAAGGCTTTATGGGGTAAAAGTACAAATTCATTAGAAAGCAGAGTGCAAGTCCAGAAAATTCTGCCCCAGAAATTCTCTACTTGAACATAGTCTCTCACAGAAATGTGTTTAGATTCAACTACAAAGGAACACAGAGGTCGTCACATGGCTGTGGCTAAAGGTATCTGAGGACATACATTTTATTATGGTACCTGGAAGTAGCAACCACAGGATGCTGTTTTTAAAGGTATTCAAAATGAAATAGTTGTGTGGTCTTAGAAGCTTGTGCAAGGTCTCTAGAAATCTTAAGCAATTAGACCAAGCAATGAGTAGTGTGGGGTTCCTGAGCACACCGTTGAGACCAAGCAATGGGTAGCATGGGGTTCCTGAACACACCATTGAGACCAAGCAATGGGTAGGTAGCATGGGGTTTCTGAGCACACCATTGAGACCAAGCAATGGGTAGCGTGGGATTCCTGAGCACACCACTGAGACTAAGCAATGGGTAGCGTGGGGTTCCTGAGTACACTATGTGTGAGTTTTGTGAAGCTAAGGCCTAAGTTGCAATGTAGACTCTAGGATATTGAAGATACTGAGAGAAGCTGCAGTTATAGACTGAAACTGGCCTGAGAGAGCTCACAAATCCTACAGACACTAAAGCCACAGGCACAAATACATTCAAGCTGATTGGAATCAAGTTAATGCCATTGTAAGTTCTAAGGTGGGATGGGAAAGTATAGGATTTAGTGTTTTTCTTACTGGTTTTCAGCCTTATGTTGGTCCAGTATTTCTTTGCTATTCTTCTGTACCCATATTTTTGGCAAGTGAGAATGGAGATGTTTACTTTATGCTGTTGTGTACTGGAAGTGTATGATTTATTTTTTATTTATATGGTTCCATAGTTAAGAATTTGCTTTGAGACTTAGAAGAGACTTTTAACTTTGAGCTTTGGAACAATGTTCTAATTCTAAGACTTCAAGGAACAAACTGGGCTGAGTGCCATGTCACATTACAAGATGGATATGGTCCTATGGAAGCTTGGGGGTGGGATGTATTCATTTGAGTGTGAAATATCCCCTACTAGGTCATGTGTTAGAGCAGTTGGTTTCTAGAAGAGAGGCACTTATGAGATTTTTAAGAGGTAGAGACTACCTTGTTTTAATGTGGGCCTAATGGGTTATAGCTGGGCTTTAGTTCAGTCTACTCTCTCTGTTGAGAAGAAGGTAAGTAGCCTTGTGCACCTGCTGCTAAAGCACCAAGGCACCATGAACTCAGCCATTCTTCCTCTACCATGATGGTCTTATACCCTTTCAGACTGAATCAAAATAAATCCTACCTCCTTTGACTTGATTCTTAGGAGATATTTAGTCACATTGATGACAAAAGCAATAAACAAGGTACTTCAAAATTTTGACTTGTTTGTCAAGTCTTCACTAAAACACTGGGCAATATTTCATCTCCTGCTATAGATGTCTTTTATATAAAAAATCACGATTATTATAATTCATATTTTAAAATGTAACAAAAATTTCCAGCCCAAGCATCATGTCTCATGCTCATCTATGCTTTTGGAATGTATAAGAGCATCTGTTACTACTATTTTCCTGTGTGTGTGCTACTCTCTTCAAGAGAAATACTGCAGGCTGGCTGGGGGACCCTTGTTGCTTTACCTGTGGGTCTTTGTGGATGGAACTCAGGTCAAGGACAAGCTTCTCTCAGAATGTTTATGGCCCAAGACTATCTCCTCATTATTCTAGCCTGAAGCTGGGCTTCTCCAAGGGCCTCCTTTGGCTGGCATCTCCCCAACAGCTGTCTGATGCCATCTCAGGACTGTGCTGTGAGCTGGACTCTTCCATTCCTGCCTTCCTTTCTCTGGTACAGGTGTCTCAACGTGCTTCTGACTAAGCTCTCTTTGCTTGACCTTGTTCCCTCTGTTAACATTGGCATTTGTTCTAATACTATTTTGCTATACAGTTCTGTTCCAGCATCTGCATCTCAGAAACCTCAAACTCATTCAGAAGCTGATGTATGTTTGTGGTGGGTGACAAACATGTCAGCTAAATTGAGTTTCTGGTGGTTAGATTCATTACTAGACTTGGTCTTCAGAAAAAGGTTTGCTTGTTTTCCAATATGAAATTTTCATAATTATCATGGTACATAGAACAATATTCTCATGCCTCTTAAATGAGAAATATCTTTGGTAATGTGTGATTATCACTATAGATTATGAAGGAAACCAGCTGCTCTCAGAATCTATTGTTTATCACTAGAGGTATCCCCATTGAGTTGCTGTACCTATTTTAATTCTCTGTCTCTGTCTTTGATGTCAGTGTGTTTCAATACTAGACCTAGGAGGGATTTCAGAGATCATTCATTGGAAGATCTTTGGAGCCCATAACAACCAGGCATTGGTTGTTGCTGGGAATTCAAAGTTAGATCAGTGTGCTTTTGCTCAAGGTGAGAGCAATTCCAGCTCATTTTACAGATGATAAACCAATTTGGTAACATCCTCAGCAAAGCTATTATGAAAAAGGAAATTCAGGAAGCTAACCTATAATGACAGCCAAGGATTTCCTCAGAATGGGCAGGTGTGGGTGCAACCTGAGTCTTTATCACACCTCCTGGGCCCCCTGTCTGAGCTGTCACAGACACAGAGATTTCTGGGACCAATCAACACACAGAAGAGCTGACTCAACAGGGACCACATGCTGCTCATTTAATTGTTGATTTACTTTATGAGAG
Source organism: Sigmodon hispidus (assembly GCA_004025045.1). Classification (NCBI taxonomy): domain Eukaryota; kingdom Metazoa; phylum Chordata; class Mammalia; order Rodentia; family Cricetidae; genus Sigmodon; species Sigmodon hispidus. Next base: position 4,497 of record PVIH01026641.1, on the reverse strand, counting down.
CATCAGAAATGTAGCAACTTGAGAAGGATGCCAGGCATGAATGTGGTGGAGCAACTAGCTTTCTGCACATGAACGATCAGGATCTGGAGATGTAGGTCTTCTCCCAGATACGCTCCTTAATTTTCCTGTGACTTCGAACAAAGTTAAACTTCTCTAATGTTTAATTGTTTACAAGGTTGGATAATAATATGCTATATCTTACTGGAATGTTGTTACAAAATTGAGGGTCTCTATATGAAAGCACTTTATACATAAACTGAGCAGGAAAAGAGAAAATAGATTCTGATTTTTCCAGCCACATTCTTTAGAAAGTTTATTCATTCAATGAGCATCTTTATAACACTGTGTGTATATATGTGTGTGTTTGTGCATATGCACACATGTACATGTATGTTATGGTACCCGAGTGGAGGTCAGAGGATGACTTGTATGAATTTGTTTGGCTTTCCACTATGTGGGTTCCAGGAATTGAATTCAGATTGCTACTCTTGTGATAAGTGGTGTTGCCCGAGGAACCATCTTGCTGGCCCTAGTCATGAGATTCTTTTTTAAATTAATTGTGAAAAGAGATTCTATCTTCCATCTCTTGAACTCTGTTTGTTATGCTTGTATCTGTGGTTCCAGCTTTTTTCTTCAGATTTTCTATTTCCATCTTTGCCTCATTTTGTGCCTTTTTTTATTGCTTCTATTTCAGCTTTTAGTTCCTGGCATGTTTCTTTCATAGATTTGTTCATCTCTTCCAATTTTTTGTTTGTATTTTCTTCTATTTCTTTAAGGCTATTTTTCATATCTTCTTTGAGAGCTTCAATGGAAAAAAAAAAAAAAAAAAAAAAGAAAGCTAAGCTAGGGAACCTGCACGGAACTGAACAGCCCTCTGAATGTGTATGTCAGTCAAAAGGCATGGGAATTTTGTGCAGCCTCTGGCTGTGGGATCAGAACTTATTTCTGGTACATTAACTGATTTCTTGGAGCCTACTTCCTACAGAGAAACACCTTGATCAGCCTTGATGCTGCAGGGAGGGACTTGGTTCTGCCTCAACTGGGTATGCCAGGCTGTATTGACTTGCCTTGGAAATCCTTACTCTCTCTGAGGAATGGATGGGAGGAAGCTTGGGGAGGACTAGAAATAGGGGAGGGAAAGGGAACAGCGGTTGGTAGATTTAAAAAATTTTAAATATAAAAATAATTAGTATTAACAACAAGAAGGTAGCACAATGAAGGAAGCGTGAAGAAAAGAAGCTATCCAAAATGTTAGCAAATTGCTCAGATTTTTTTTTTTTTTAGTAATTGGTAAATGATGAAAGTGTACTGTTATTTTCATGAAAAAATTTACCTTTTGGGGGCTGAACAGGGTGGGTTTTTTGTTGTTGTTTAGTTTGAACATGACTGCTTTCTGTAACTATTTGAAAGATGTTGCATATTCTGTTTCAGAATAAAAATTACATCTATAAACCAGCTCAATGAGAAAAAAAAAGAGACTGGGAAATTTGAGAACTGGGAAATTTGCCATTACTTCTATGACCCCAAATTCCTAGTACTCATATTATATACGTTCTTTGAGTGAGATAGATTACAGCAGTAGTCATGAGGCATCATTTCTAATGTAAGTTACTGGTCTATCGATTATCTATCATCTATCTATCTATCTATCTATCTATCTATCTATCTATCTATCTATCTGTGTCTGTCACCTGTTTATTTATATATCATCTATTTATCTAATATCTAACACTTACTTATTTATTTATATATCATATCATCTAGCTATATATGTATCATCTATCTATTTACTTTCTGTCATACATCAAACAGCTATTGGACATTTATCTATTTACCTATGTGTCTATCATCATCATCCATTTATCACTGTATCATCTATCTATCTATCCACCTATCCATCAACCATCTCTTTTTCTTTATCAATTTCTTTCCTTTTCCTCTGTTGAGATAAGCCCTATGCCTCTAAGGAATAGTGATGAAGTAAGTATTCAGTGGAACAGCCCACGAGGAAATAAAACCTGTCTACAATCACCAGAATATGTCTAGAAGTTGAGCTTCCACCTCCAGTGGTGACTGATGTTGACTACAGATCCTGCCTGGCATCTTGACTGTGAAGAAATGTTTTTCACCATAAGCACTCAGTTAAGCTGCTCTAAAATTCTTTACTCCCTGCAACATGTGTCTAGATATGGGAAAGAGAAGAGAGATGTGAGGCTTCAGAAGTAAGTAAATGTTTACCATGAGGTGTTCAGTTGGGAGATCAAACCTGCCCTATGGCATCACTTTTCAGAGATGCAGTAGGTCATGTAAATGAAAACATACAAAGCTCAAGAATATGAAAAGTCTGTAGAATCCCAGACTCTTTAGGCCTATAAATTTATCAGCCTTCCTTGAAATTGATTTCAAGGCTACACTCCTCTCTGCCTCAAGGGTTTTTATGTTATTCTTCCTCCAATCATTCTTTATTGCCATTAATGTTATAATAAAATGCAATGCATGTAGTTTATTATATAATTATGAGGCTCACTGAAGACTTATTGGACATTGTGCTCTACCCAAGCTCAGGAAAAGCTTTGTGAAATGGTAGTGCTTCATGTCATCAATGTAAAAAATGGGTCTCGAGTGGAGACCTTTGCCCTCCTTTAAGCAGCTTGTAAAATGCCTTGACCTCATTTGCAGCCTAGTGATGGTTATAATGCAAAAGTTAAGAAGAAAAGTTCAGAAATCAGAAAGACTTAGACTCAATTCACTTCCAAGCTCATGTGGCTATTGGTGACATTTAATTCTGTTTTAGATGTTGGGCTAAGGGCACCAGGTTCTTGCTGATGATTGACTAGGGTCGTCCTGTCTTCCGTTCTCTGCCATGGGGACCTCTCCAAGGAGAAGAGGAGATAGAAGGAAGGGGAGAAGAAGGAGGAGAGAGTTTTATGATTCTTGTAACTTAAATTTAGAAGTGGCATTCAACCTCTTTGTCATATTATACTCATTAGAAGCAAGATATCAGATCTAGTCCACATTCAAGGGGAGGGGCTTACATAAAGAATTATATAAGAGAATAAATAAAAGATCTTCAGGGACCATGTTGGGAGCTACCTATTGCTCTAGGGTTGCATAATCTGCATATATTAATACCCTACAGATTGAGATGGTATAAGATATTGTCAGTGTAAAGGATGAAACCTCCTACCTGGCTTTATGACATGTTTGCTTTTCTTCTCCTAACACTGGAAAACTGGATCTCTCACTGGAGGCTGTGAACCTTACTATGAAAAAGGATTCTTAAGGGTATAGAAAGTTACCAGGGAGAGAGACATTTTAAACATCTGTGTAGGTGTTAAGCATGGTAGGCTTTCAACCAACCTCCCTCCAAAATTATGTGTGTGAAATGTGTATTAACAAACAGGATTGCTTTAGGTAATTTAGATGGTTTTATGCCGGGTGGTCTGTTATACTGAAGAATTCCTTTTTTTAATATTACACATTTTTCTTTATTTCCTTTATGACTATAAAGGTTTACTTGCTTAAATGCTCATTAATATTTTTGTTCTTTGTGAAATGTTGTCCATGTTGCTTTCCTATTTTGTGTTGCTTTTCTATTTTGAATGGAGATGATTTGCTGATTTCAAGATTATTGGAAGCTTCCACACTATAAACTACTATTTATAAAGTGTTGGAGGAGTTTTTAACCCTGTATAGGCCAGAGGTTTGACTTGTCTGTGGCAGCTTTATTTTTATTATGAATAAAGTCATATTTTTTATCCGTGTATATCCTTGTTCAAGCTCCCTTCCCCCCTCACACCTTCCATTCACTCTCTTCTCCACAACTCTTTATCTCCTCCCCAGCAAGGGCAAGAAGTCCCAAGGTCCAAATATGGCTTAGTTTAGCATCCATTCCTGGCAGATCCACTTTCCTCACCACAACATCAAGACTGGGTCAGGTGTTCCTCTAGAGGCAGTGGGATCCAAGGTGCCAGTCTAAGGTGTTTCAGATCCCAAGCTGTTCAGAGGTTGTGGCTTGCAGTTTGGACATGTTTTACTTTTTGCTTTTTTGTTTAGAGTCCACTAATGAGTAAGTATATCCCCTGCTTATCTTTTTGGGTTTGTGATACCTCACTCAGGAAGATATTATTCAGATACATCCATTTGCCTACAAATTTTAGGATATCATTTTTTCTTTTTTTTTCTTTTTTTTTTTTAGCTGTCCATTTCTTCTAGGTTTTCCAATTTTGTGGAATACAGATTTTCAAAATATGACCTGATAATTCTCTGTATTTCCTGGGGGTCTGTTGTTATGTCCTCCTTTTCATTTCTGATTTTGTTGATTTGGACACACTCTCTCTGTTTTTTGATTAGTTTGGCTAAGGGCTTATCTATCTTGTTAACTTTCTCAAAGAACCAACTCTTAGATTCGTTGATTCTTTGTATTGTTCTTTTTGTTTCAATTGTATTGATTTCAGCTCTAAGTTTGATTATTTCCTGCCGTCTACTCCTTCTAGG
>PVIH01026640.1:0-18385 GCA_004025045.1 Sigmodon hispidus | reverse complement strand
TTTGTTTGTATTTTCTTCTATTTCTTTAAGGCTATTTTTCATATCTTCTTTGAGAGCTTCGATGATCATCAAAAAGGAATTTTTGGTGTTGCTTCCTTCTGTTTCCTCTTCATTGCTCAGTTCAGGTCTTGTATTTGTAGGATCGCCACTTTCTTCTGGAGTTACCTTGTTGTTCTTTATATTATTATGTAAGTTTTTGTACTGACGTTTGCCCATGGCTTTAGTGGTTCAGGATTAGGTGGCTCCTGGTCAGTTGTGGCACTCAGGCTTGTGTGCCTCCTGTGACCACTGAGGAAAAGGTCTGCTCAATCACTACTTCTGCACTGTGCAGGGGACTGAATTTCAACTCTTCAGTCTTTCTCTGTTTGACTAATTGGAGGCCGGTGGCGGCTGTGCAAACTCCCTCAGTAGCAGCTGAGGGGACAGTGACAGCCAGAGTTTATCTCTGCCTGCTCCAGAGTGCACTGGGACATGATCTGTAGACAGCACCAGGTCCCGGAACCGAACTGAAATCTACGGGAGCTCAAGTCTCCTCTCCCTGGCAGGGATACAGATGCCGGGGCCTGCTGACCCCTCCTTACCTCTGGGCGGGATCTGAGTCTGTTCTTCAGGGTCCCCAATCCTTATCTGATAGCTCAGTTGGAGGTGGGTAGCCATGGGACTTCCCTCAGCAGCAGCTTGGGGGACCGTGGCAGGCAGAGTTTATCTCCTCTGCCTGCTCCAGAGTGCACTGGGACACGCTCTGCAGATAGCACCCGGGTCCGGAACCAGAACCAGAATCGACAGGCGACTATAAGATTGTTATAGATAACTACTAACCTCTTTTTTTTATTATCATAAATAGCTTTCAAGGACTAAAACATTGCATTTTTAATGAGCTTCATAGTACAATACCTTAACAAGAATAGAAACATATATATAGTATAACAATGATAACCTTAAATTTGGATCAATATATAAAAATTCATAGCAAAGTAAAACTTTTGAGGCTAGTGGTTGTTCAAAAATAGACAAAAATCTACCCTTTCCCCCGTTATTTCTATGCTATATTTCCCCCTTCTTCCTCAGAAATGGATTCTTGAACATAATTTCCTTTGTATATCTTAATCCCTGACCATGACCAACAACAACTGTGACCAACCTCCCTTAAACAATGACAAACATCAATAATCCATTGAGTTACAAAATCACCCATCCCACCTCTTGTTGTGAATATTGTGTTCTCTAGACTCCTTCCTCTTGTCTTAGGATGATGGAATATTTGGGGGACCCTGAGAAAATTAGCATAAGTCAATTTCTAGGAAAGTTAGCCATAACATTTTTATCTAGTCTCTGTGTACTAGGAAAGCACAAAGCCATCTTGACTAGAATAGTCTGTGAGGCTGGACCATCTCAGCTACTAGCTTTGAAGTTGTTATGGATGGAGAATTTTGAGAAAACTACAACAGAGCTATTCTGAGAGACTGGATTATCTGGACTACTTGTTTTCATTTGTATCTGGTACCTTTTTCTGAAAACACACTAACTTGCTAAGGTAACATATACATATTGGTATTGACACAAACATAAAATATGCAGTGTACACTAGTCAGATATAGATGATTTTCTGTTTTATTTTTGAGTAGGTAAAAAGACATCTGTCAATTATAAGTCTGTTTTGACTGTATAACCAAACTGTTAAGTGAACTTTAGTCAATAAGATTTATCATGTCTCATCCAGTCTCAGAGCTGTTCCCATTTCAAAGGATCATCTTAAACACCACCTGTCTTGTAGTTTTTTCTGTTTCTTTTCTCCTCATATTTATAGTCCACAGTCTCAAGAGTTCTCCCCTAGTCAAATCTGATCTCTAATAACTTTGAAGGAATCCATAGCTGTATTTATTTCCTATAGAAATAAATGCATAACCTCTCCCCTAATGTAATATATTTCTTGACTTTCATTAAAAAGTCAAGACATATCTAAAGTATACAAGCTGCTTTAATTAATCAGTTCCACCAATAATCCAATGTCTCTTAGCAGCTGTTGTTTGCACATCAGCATTAAAAAATTTCAAAGTTAACAAAACATCATACAGGATTCAGAGGCCCTGTGCATTTCTCATACCTATGTGGCTCAATATTTTGGTACTTTACTGTAGGCGTAAGTTTATGTACAGCCAAAAACTCCCAAATATATATCAGCCACTACCCAAATCATTGCCTTGGAGGCTTAATATTACTTATAAAGGACAAGCTATAACTCAGGTTTATTACTAACTAGCTTTTACATGTAAATTGACCTATAATTCTTTTTTCTTTTTTATTTTAAATAAAGTCTCATTTTTATCCATGTATCCCCTTGTTCAAACTCCCTTTCCCCTCCCACCCCTCCCAGTTACTCTCTCTTCTCCCCATCTCCTTATCTCCTCCCCAGCAAGGGCAAGAAGAGATCCCAAGGTCCCAAGGTAGCTTAGTTCAGCATCTACTCCAGGCAAATCTGCATGGCCTGGTACCTTTTTTCAATAAGGCATTCTTATTTTACTGTCTCTACATTTGACTGGTGACTCCAAACTCCACCCTTTTTCTTCCCAGAATTCTCTGTTTACCTGTCCCACCTATACTTCCTACCTGGCTACTGGCCAATCAGGATTTTGCTAAACCAATTCACAAAATAAATCTTTACAGTGTACATTAGAATTATTCCACAGCATGTTCTTCTGTTTGTCTAATTAAAAAAAGAAAGATTTTAACTTTGTCATTTAATATTACACACAACAAAACAGTTATCAAATAAGAATTACAATAATACCATCTTGGCAAAATTAGAGAAAATACCTAAGTACCTACCTTGGTGAGTCTAGAATTTGTATCTAATTTACTTCCTATTATAAATAATGAAAACTATAATTATACCCAGTTAATCATCAACTCTATCAGAGACTCCAGGATGGTAAAATGTTTCCTCATGAAAGGATTATATCACTGCTTAGACAGTCACCCAAAGTTTCTCTGTGATGTTAGGGCATCCAACTTTGGCCTACAGGCCTTGAATATCTGACAGACCTTTTGGTGAAGCAGAATTTTTAAAGACGGATACCACTTTGTCTTGGCAAAGTTCTGGAGTCACTTTCTATCTGTCCTCTTTTTCAATTTGGACTGCATATTGTCAGCAGTTAAAGCAAGGACATTTTCTTGCCTAGTAGCTAACTTTTGCCACAAAGAAAGTAAACTCCATGTGAAGTTTCTTTGATATCCATCATCTTTTATGAAGTAGATTGGTGCTGCCAGATGTGTCTTATTGTCATAAAAAGCCTAAGTCATTAAAACATTTTAAATTCCGTATTCTGTAGGTCTTTGAAGTGTTTGAAGATTATCTATCTTTCTGAACTATATCTCTGTATACCTAGAAAATATAACTAACATGAATACATTTGATTATTAAGGTGCATCTCTTAATTATGTGTTATATTTTAAATGAGCTGAATAATCATAATACCCTAAATAAGAGTAGAAATAAACATCCAGTATAACAAAATTAACTTTAAATTTATATCAATGAACCAAAATTTATACTAATGTAAAATATGTAAGATTAGTAATTTTTATTAGCATCAATAATTTATTCTTTTATCCTAATTTTTATATAATACCCCCTATTCTTCTTTAGAAAGATATGATCTATGATTAATAACAATTTATAACTAACCCCCTAAAAAAAGACAAATATCTACAATCCATTTTGGGGAAAGGTGGGCATAGTTCTCTAGTCTACTTCCTGTTGATTGGGGTACTAGTAATCTTTTAGGAACCCTAAGAAAATTTAGAATAATTATTGAGTCTTGGGAGTAGTATTCTATAAGACTGGATCATCTCAGTTAGTAGCCTTGAAGCTGTTGTTGATGTTGGATCATCTGAGCCATTTATTTGGTGTCTAGTTGCCTTGTTCTAAAAATATATAAATTTTTAAAGATAACACACAAATCTGTATTAATACAAATATAAACTGTGCATTGTACATGAACCAGTTAAAGATAATTTTTGGGTTTTTCTGAGCAGGTAAGTATATACATGACATGTCTTGTAGTTACTTTAGGTTTGTTTATCCACTTCTGTAGTGAGGAGTTCAGGGGTCTTCCTTGACCAAATCTGATTTTTCTTTACCCAGGATGAATCCATAGTCTCTCATTTCCTGTGGGAAAAAAAAGCATAACCTCTTCTCAAAAGTAATATATCTTTTGACTTAAATCTTAAATTCAAGGCATTTTCAAAATACATAGGATGGATTAATCTAGCCACATTTATAATCAAATATCTTTCAGCAACTGTTGCTCCTTCCTCAGTGGTCAAACAATTCAAAGACAGCACAACAGCAGAGTGTATCCAGAGTCCATGTTTATTTTTCATCTTTACGTATCTTTTTTATATTACTTTACTTTCTTTGTAAGGACATTTTATTTTTAAACTAAATATATTTTATGACTATCTGTACCTTCTCTTTACTCTCCCAAGCCTATGTATATTTTTAAACACATTGAAAACCATTGAGTTGTTTTTTCCATTTACTGTATATCACTATCTTTTTTTGATCACATGAGCATTTGAACTGCAAAGCAAGAATGGCTAAGACTAAAGTGATAGTTTTGGCAGCTGATTTCACCCAGCTCATTGGTCTGTGAGAGCTTAGCTTCATGGTGGGATACTGGCAGGAGCCATGTTTACCACCCCAAATCTAGGGAGTTTCTGGGTCCACAACACCATCAAGTAGCATGCCACTCACTACTCATAAACTCCATTTAAGTGTTTGGTAGCAGGACCTCCCAAAAGATATGTCTGTGGCACCAACAGACACCACAGTGCTTTGTCTACAGGAGTCACAAATCTGCTCACCAACATCAAACAGAGCTCACCTAAGAAAATGCTACCACCAAGAAGCCATGCTTGACTTTTTCTTTTATGTTTAGAACGACTTATAAGCTTTCCCAGGATTTATGTAGAAATTCTTACCAAATGTTTAGGTGTCACATGTAAGTGGAAGTTTCTGTCAGGCTAGAAACTCCCAATCCTGGACGCTATTACCAAAATAATTGAGCAGAGGCTTAATATTACTTATAAATTCTCAGCTGGTAGTTCAGGTTTATTACTAACTAGTTCTTACACTTAAATTAACCCATAATTTTTATCTACGTTTAGTCATGTGACTTGGCATCTTTTCTCCATAAGGCATCCTCATTTTGTTTCCTCAGAGTCTGGCTGATGACTCCCAGAATTCTCCTAGTCTGGTGGCCCCATCTGTAGTTTTTGCCTGGCTACTGACCAGTTAACATTTTATTAAACCAATTCAAGTGACAAACCTTTACAGTGTTCAAGGGTATTATTCCACAGCACTTTACTCTTTTCTTAAAGACTTCAATTTTATTATTTTTAAACTATTTTTTTCTGTGACTATCTATACCCATTTTTTTCTTTAGCACATTTTTAAGCATTCTATATCTATTTAGAAGGTTTTCTTCAGCCTGAACCTGTCCATACTAAGGGCCTGCCACATTCTCTGATGGCATGAGTCAAAGCTTAAACTGCTAGGCAGCAGGTAGCCCTCCACTGCTCAGCTCTGGCAGCTGACTCCACAACTCTTGGTGCCCCCGGCTCTAAGTGGGAGCTGGGTCTATTGCCCCAGATCTGGGAAGTAGCTGAGCTCACTTTCCAGAGTTCTTGCCACTGGTAGCTAACTGTTGTAAGTGCTCACAGAGAGGCCCACACAACAACTGCAGTGGCTGGCCTGACTTTTCTGACCGTGTTGTCATGCTTCACGTTGGGCACCAAATGTAAACAGATTTTTTTTGGGGGGGGCAGCAACTCACAAAAACACTATATGGAGATTTAATATAAATTATATAAGCTTGACTTTAAAATAGTTATATTTTCCCAATTAATATATGAGGAGTATAATCATGCCAAATGACTTACCAATTTGCCCTCTGTTCTATTTCTGTCCACTTATTGCTCCCGCTCTACATCTCAGAAAACTGATGCTGAAAACTACATTTCCTATCATTCTTTGTTCGATGGGAGGGGGGCTTTTGGAATAAGCTGAAGAATAAGAAAGGTAAAACAAATTCCCCTATGCTTCTGACCAACTTTTGTTGAGGCAGCATCTGTAATAAAAGCTGTCTCTTCCATGCCTTCCCTCTTTGTCACAAATCCTGTCCATCCATGATTTCTGCAAAATCGGAGCAGTGTTCCTCTCACTTCTACCCCAGTGCAATGCTCAGCTGGTCACATTCACTTTTAGATCTTTTCAGTCTTTGGGGTTGTAGCAGCTTTTTTTGTGAAATCTCTGGGTTGTCTCTTAGTTCCTGATTGGCCTCTGGCTTTCCCAACACTTTTTTCTCAACAAGATTTCTATATTGAATTTTGTATATTAATTTTAAAAAAGTGAATTACCTAGCATAGTGTCTGTTTGCCTGGCTATGCTGTGACTGAGGCAATATCAGGATCTCATGTCTCTCTCCTTCTCAGAGATTTCCAAAGATACTTGAAAGAAAAAAGACTTAAGAATTTGTCCTGGTAAACAGAGACTATTCATGCAAATGTATTGCTCGTGTGTTCAGCTAAGAATACATACACTATTTCCACAGGAACTTTTATTAACAAATCTAAGACCTTTCTCACATTAAATTGAACAAGCTTTTATCATTTTTAATCCAACTGTAATATATATATACATATACATATATATGCACGTTATACCATCATGCTTTCATAGATCTCACACAAAACCAAGTTACCATCTCTACTCAAACAATAATGATAGCTTGCTATTTCTTCCTGAATCCTAACAACTGATAATAGAAAATAATAAATTTACTTGATGAAACAAACTCCCAGCTGAAAAATCCATGAACAAGAAGAGAAAGAGAGCAAGAAAAGACTGAGATCCAAAGACTGAACATGTATAGTACTTGATAATGAGATACTCTCCTTCACATCCTGCCTTGGCTTCATTTGGAAAATATACTCTCAGTCACAGCTGCTGTATGTATGCTTTCAGCAGCTGGAAGCCCTCCAGTCTAGCACTTCATTTCACACAACGGCTCTATTTCTCAAATACTGATGAGAGAACTTGGCCTCCCTAGTGCCGGCCAATTCCTAATCATTGTTTTATGTAAAGTTTTGGTTACTGTTATGCACTATGGGAGGAGAGTTCCAATTATCAGTTCAAACTTATTTATACAGAACTTATTTTATTGTAATTCATCTAAAGCACCACACCTGTAGATAGTGTCTTATCTATTTTAAGTGTATTTATATATATAAAGATTTATATTTTAGATGGACTTTAACTACATACATCATATATTAAGGGGTATGAATAGTGTGTGCCTCCACTGTTTGTAAATAAAATTGGGTGTTAACCAATTTGAATGTAAATTAGTTGGCATTTAGAGTTTGGAGGTAGAATATTTTCACTCTTCTTAATCAGTATACCATCTGCATTTGATCAGAGCTGTTGGGAGAGGTGTAGTAGATGGCAAAGTAAAGTAAGATTAATATTTATGATTGGTAGTTGGCTTTTATAAGAGGTACTATATTACCCCATTAAAAATATTTTAAAGTTAAAAAATGTTAAATATCATTTTCTTCCCTCATAAGTTATCTGTAGTTCTTTGTCTATATCTGGGACACCACAAAAATTTACCCCTCACATATTAACATACTCATGTATATTGCCATTTTTTCCAGGAGAAAAAGATATTAGTATTTTGTATCCATGGTTTATATAGCCATTTCTAGGAGACTTTTTCACAACCAAATTCCTGGCATTCTAGCTATATTGCTATTGTTTACTGTCCAGAACTTGATGGTGTGATCTTACTACTGAAGATACTATATAGTTGAATCAAAAAACATGGATAAGTCAAGTTTACATTGATCTGCAAACTTTATCTCTACAGGCTATCATCTTTAATGGGGCTGAAAGGGGCTACTACACCCCAACAGAGGAGGACAAATGCACACATAAACTCCCAGCAGTTATGACAACATGCCTAAAACTTTTGCATGTTTGAGTCAGACAAAATCCTAGCATGAAGAAAGAAGATGGACAAACAGCCCTCTTCTTAGACAAGGTGCTATGGTAATTTCTGATGGCTGGAAGAGGGAGAAGCTGGCTTGATGTGTTGCTATATCAACAAGAAAATTAAGTATCACATTATCCCTTACTACTTGACCTGTGCTCCCATTACATGATCTTCAGTCCAGGGAAGAAAGAACTAAATTATAATAAGAAATACTTTATCACCTTTAAAACAGAAAGGAAGCATTCTTACAAAAGTCTTAGGCAGTTCATTGACTCCTACCTACCACCTGGCACAATGACTCCTTGTGGAACACTTACATTAATCAGGGCAAGTGAATCCAACTGTAGACAGGACAAAAAAAAATGCTGTTAGTTCCAAAATATATGGCTCCAGAGGTATGAGCTGTCTGACTCAGCCTGTCAACCACTAAAGAGTTTGCTGGTTGGTCCACACCTTTCATTTATCACAGGCTGTTCCCTCATCCATTCTTGTTTAGCCAGCACATAACTGATTCCCCACTTTCTCGAGCTTCTCACTCATTTTTATTGTTGCCCCTCTGAAGTCCTTCCAACCTGTCAATGTATTTCTTTTATCAAAATGCCCAAAACTGTTATAAAAATAATTTGATAATTTTTGAAGGAAATAGTGTTAATATTAAACAGTCCCCAAGCTTCTAGACATTTAAATTTGCATATGACCTTTAAAAGTTTCAGCTCTCAGGCAGCTTCTATTCCAGTCTGCCTGCTTTGTACATCCTTTCTGACTTTGACCACTTCTAGTGCCTTATCTAGGCCTTTCTAAAGTGATTTCTTAGGTTAGCAGTATTTTTTTTCCCATTCTATCTTTGAGTAATTCTGTTAGGAGGGGTGTAATGAATAAAGTAACAGATTATCTCTGGTACATAAAGCTGGACTACATGACATTGACACAAAAACACTGAGAGATATGTAGGCTGCATATGGAGGAGACTTTGTGATTTTATTTACTAAGCAAGATGACATCAAATGTGAGATGACGTTTAGGTTTAGACACTGTGCTGTGAAAGAAATGAAGTCTTTTAAGGGAACATGTACTACTGACTACCTTTTTAGTATCAAACAGCATAGACCCTGAAAGTAGAAGCCAGCTGCCAGAAGGACCACAGACATCACACTGTCAGATTATAGAGGGCACTGCAGCATTATCAGGGCAGCCCAGATCCCAGCCAAGATTATCATATGAGTCTGTAACAACAACTTTAGTTTTAAGACAGAAACTATGACTCAGGAATAAGCAACCAGTAGCAAGAATCAGAGCTGACAGTATTCAGTGTGGCAGCCATCAGCAGACACGGAATTGACTACAACCAACATCCTGAATGCACCCAGTCTCACTTGATCTCAGAAGCTCAGCAGGACTAGGCCTGCCTAGACGTGGGATGAGAAAAGTCTCTTTCTTCTGATTAAAGACATAGGTTTTGATGATGAAACTACTGTTGTCAATGGCACTGGAGTTGGATCTATAGAATAAGGTCTCTCAATCTGTTGATAACTTGAGATACATAAGTTTTCATTGTGGTATTTGACATATGCACTGAAGAATGTCTATCAGTGTTCTGGCCTCTGCATCTCCATGCCCATAGTGCTACTCATGCAACCTTAGCCAAGTTACCTAAATTCTCTGATGCTCAGTTTTCTGATACCATAATACTTATGGATTATTGTGAGATTTAAAAATAAGATATAAAAATTGCTTAGCATAGTGTTCACTGTATAGTACGCACAAAATATATTTATCTGCTTTTGATTTGGTGTCTATGTAGTTTAGATTACAGAATTGAGATAAAAATTTCTCCATGTATTTCTTGGACAGTTTCCCAAATTAGAGCCCTCTTTCAAATTTTATTTAAGGTAAAACATGAATCCAGTGACATTTTGTAACTATCCTGTCAATATTTATTTCTTCAAAAAAGAAAAATCAGGAAGAATGAGATAAAAAAAAAAGAGGTTGATACTGTAATGAAGATTGTTCCATTTTAGTGTATAATATTCTACTCAAGATTAGAAAGAAGGAACAGGAGTCTAAGTAAGGAATGAAGGTTTCTTTCTAAGATGATTTATGTGTGTGCACACACATATGCATGAGTACTTATAAATACAGGTGTGGAAAGTGAAGGTAAATATTGGCTGTATATCTATTTTTCTCTCTTCCTTGCTTTAAATTTTTTTATTGAAATAGAATAACAACATTTCCCACTCTCTTTCCTTCCTCTGTCTCTTCCCAGATGTTTTCCCTTAAGCATCTTCCATATCTCCCCCACCATTAAGTAGACAGTCTTTTTTCCTTTTATTATATTTGTTACATGTGTGTGTGCACATACAAACACATATCACACAGACACAACGTGATGGGTTCAATTTATTGTGCATATATGGTTTCACTCTTTTCTGTTCTTTGAAGGAAGAATCTCTCAGTGAACTGAAAACTCACTGATTCAGCTTGGCTGGCTGACTAATAATACTTAGAATTCTTCTGACACTGGACCCCATCCCTGACACTGTAAGCACAAAATGCCATCCCTAGATATTTACATGAGTGTTGGAGATTAAAAAGGCAGGCCTTGCTTGTACAGAAGGTGCTAACCCACTAAGCTCATAATGACTCTTTACAGACCATTCACCCTAGATAAAATCTTAAAAGAATTCTGTACCTCTTTTGCATTAGATAACAAAGAATATCAGAACATTATAGTTTAAAGAACACATCTACAGGTTTAGTTGTTTTAAAAACTGTATTCTGAAGCTGGAGATATGGCTCAGCAGTTAAGGCCACACAGGATCCTTAAAAAGAACCTGGGTTTGAGTCTCATCTCCCATATGATAGCTCATTAACTACTTAGAATTCCAGTTTTAGGAAACCTAAAACCCTTTCCTAATATCCAGTGGGCATAAGACACACCCATGGTGCACACACATATATGCAGGCAAAACACTTATACATATAAAATAAAAGTAAATAAATCTTTTAAAAGTATGTTCCTGCAGTTTCTGTTGGGCTACAGCAATGACAAGTTGTTGCACTAAAAGAATGAGTCTCTGAGCATTTGGGCTTTTGAGTTTTATCTCTTTTTTTCATCTTCCATTTCACACACAAAACCTGGAGTCTTCAAGGTTGTAAGCTATTTCTTCTTTCTTCAGGTTTATCAATACACAAAAGAGAAATGCCCAACTACAGTAAATAAATTCATAGACTGTCTTGGATAAAGTATTAATTTTCAGTAGCTGATAAATGAATGATGACAGTGGTTTATAATGTGATTGGATCCTTACTTAGATAAAAGAATGAGGAATGGAAGCCTGTGGTCATGATAAATAGCAGCCTATCAACTTAGAAGAAACCATCCAGGAACATAACAAAAACTTTAGTATTCACTCACAGCATAGTGTCTGGCAAAGACTAAATGCTTGTGTCACTTTCAGCTTGTGTTAAAAAATCCCAAGACTCAAGATGACCATATTACTACCATCTTTGGGAGGTAATAAAGTTTCAGTTTGTGTCACTATGGGATTGGTGTCCCCAAAATGAGGTCCCACAGGGCTTCTTCACCACTGCCATTATATGAGGCTATAGTGAAAGAAAGTTATTAAGGTAAGTCTGGTGACACCTCAACCTTTAGTTTCTGAGCATCTGCAACTGTGAGAAATAAATTTCTGGGATTTTGGTTGGCTTTGTGTGTGTGTGTGTGTGTGTGTGTGTGTGTGTGTGTGTGTGTGTGTGTGGTAGTGATGATAGTGCTGGTGCTGATGCTGGTGGTACTGGGAATTGAACCTAAGACTTTGTATCTTCAAGACAAGTTATAGGTCTAGTTCATTTTTTTAGAGGTAGTTTGCAATATTTTGTTTTAACATCACTAATAGAGCAAGAAAAGACCTTAACTAGAAATATTAGTAATGTCCTTATTCTAAATATTTATCCATGTACTCAGAGAAGTGTAGTTCTAACACCTCACCAAAAAACTTATTTTGGAGATTTCAGAGAGAATTATAGAAATCCACATTTAGTCATAATACTAAGATCAATTGAAGATGGGGTAGGATTAGGGATATATATCTAAAGATCATGGACTATTATGGAAGAGAGGACAGAGAATTTTAAGAGCAGACATTTATTATAAAAAGGAGGACATGACATGGACGTGAGTGTAGATGATCTGGGTAGAGGTGGAGACTGGATGTGATCAAAATACGTTGTGAGAAGTTCTCAAAAAGTAATAAAAATTATATTGCTTAAAACTTTCAAGAGTCATTGACTAGCTAGGTATTAGGAACATAGGAACAGATAAAGATATGGAGCAAATGAGTTTATGAAAAATAGCAATATTAAGAAATAAAGAATGTCAAAATGGGAAGATGATATCTAATATATTTGGAAATAAGTTCATTTTCGAACCCCTATATTTAATCCCATTTTATTAATAATTCAGCAAGCTGGGAAGAAGCATTTGGATGAGAAAAGTACTTAAAGAGATTTAAATATGATCATGATGAAGGCAAAAAGAGGTAGATATGAGTGTGCCAAGAGAACCTAGAAATATTGCTAATGTCATCTAGGTGCAGATTCTGCCAGTTGTGGTCATAAAGATAAGTTATTTAAAGTTGTTTTTTCACTGTTCTAGGGTATCATTTCCTTGCTTGGTGATGTTGGTCGAAAACTTGAAATCTATTATGGTGGTGACTATAATAGCTACTGTTCATTGTTAGCTTGGCCAGATTGAGAATGACTTAGAAGATGTGTCTTTGTGAGTGTCTGTGTGGTGTTTTTAGAGGCTGAGTAATTAAGAGAAAGGAAGTAATCTAGCTTAATGTCAGCATTTCTCTCTGTTGCCTGACTGGGGATGCAATGTACCCAGCCATCTCATGCTTATGTCACTGTGTCATCCCTCTTCTTAAACTGGGAGCCAAGTTAAATCCTCATTGCCCAAAATTGCTTTTTGTTAAGTATTTGGTTTGAGAAAAGTATTTAATACAGTGCCTAAACAAAGTACTATATATATATATATATATATATATATATATATATAGAGAGAGAGAGAGAGAGAGAGTGTATATACACATATATACATACATATATATTGAATAACAAATACAAAACAAAAATGGTATCCCTTTAATACTTATACAGCTGTGCTAGATGACTATAAGGAAACAGTGCCTTCTGGATAGAGCAGGATAGCTGCATGTGTGAACTCACAGCAATTGTGACAGCATGCACCCAACCTGTGTGAGCCCAAGACATACCAAAACTCAGCATGAACAGAGGAGTAGCCTTGAACTTCCACACCTAGCAATTCCTATTATTAGTTGTTAGGTACTGGGGCAAGGAAGATCAGTATTCTTTGCAGTGTAGTTCTCAGTAAGTTGACCATGTCCCAAAGAAAGCTTGATGTTTTGTTTTGATTTTCATTCTCTTTTAATAGGGCATGAAGTTAAATCAGTGGACAATGGGGGTAAATTTAGGAGAAGATGGGATAGATAAAAATATGTTAAAATGTATGAAATTCTCAAAGAATATGTTATAATACTGCATTAGACTTTCTAAAGTAACAGGACTCATAGAATGAATTTATATATAAAAAGGGGAAAGGAAATTTGGTTCAGCTAACCCAGGCATATTTAGCTATGAATAGAAGGTTCAATAATCCAGGAGATGCTTAGTTTATGAAGCTGGTTGTCCCAGACAATATTCAGTATATGCTGGAATCTTGAAGAAGTAGGCTCTACTGTCAGTGAAGGACAGAACTTGCTAGTGAGGGTAAGGGCAAGCAGGCAAAGAACAAGGCTTTTTTTCTTCTACATCCTTTATATATGGTGCTAGCAGAAGGGGTGGTCCACATGAAATGTGCATTTCATTTCATCCTCAAAAGATCTGGATTAAAGGTATGCCTTCACTCCTCAAAGATCCAGATTGGAAGTGGATCTTCCCACTTCAAATGATTTGATTAAGCAAAGATTCCCTCAGATATGCCTAGCCATTTTGGGGGCTTAGTTAAGTCCAGATATAGACAACAAAATAACCATTACAAATATTAACATATTAACATTGGATGCTATCTATAAGTTTAAATATACATGAATTTAAGAGTTTGGGCTAAAGAATTGTGTTAGAAACTGCAGTGGCAAAGATCAATAATAACGAAAGCAGGATGAATGAGTTTTTGGCCATTCATTTGAGTTAACAAAACAGATATCTTTACAAAGTGATTTGAATTTGTGTAGCAAGCAAGTTTAATATTCTTCAGGATCACAAGAAATGGAATAGTCAGTAATTATAGGGAGATATTAGGGGAAATCACAGAAATTCTTTTGAATAAGACATTGACAGATAAAGAACATTTGTAAAGTAGACTGATACTTATACAGAGATTGGTGAAACATATGGGTGAAGAGCGGACAGGCACACACACAAAGATATCAAGATGAAGAACAGATGATGGTCAGCTCACACAAGGGAACAAGATGACATTTAGAGAGACAATTTATTGAACAAATGATAGAATGTTCTCATAGAAAATACCAAAACAGCTTTTAAACTAAGAACACCATAATTTTTACAGCCAAAAAGAATTTAAACTTGGAAAATTATCCATTTAGTGTTAGTCTATACTTTTATAAATTCCAATTCTATGACTTCAGTAATAGCAGACAGTAAAGTTGCTTAATACAGAGACCCCGTAGAGAGTAGGAAAAGAGCATATGTCTGGGGCAAGGATGGGTAAATACTGGCTCTTGTTATAATTACATTTTCAGAGCCAATATTCAAGTTCTTCTAGAAATAGAGAATAATTAGAACACTGAGTCCAAAATGGTATGACTCCATCAAATCCCTCCCATCAGGGATCAGGAACTCTATGGAATTGGAAACAGAAAGAGTGTACCAGCCGGAGGGGATAGAGAAGACAAGGAAACAAGGCCCTCTAAATCAACAGGGTCTATGGACATATGAACTCAGAGCAGCATGCACAGAGCCTACACAAGTCTATACCTAATGGGTTATTAGAGCTTTAAGGAGACACATGCCCTTATCTATAACCCGAAAGCTATCTCCAATTGAAAACCACTTGCAAGTCACCACCACTTCTCAATAATGCCATCGAACTATAAATCTACCAGAGAATTAATTTGTTAACTATGTCAGAGTCCTTATGATCCAATCACTTCTTAAAGATGGGATCAACCAGCTGGGGACCCAGTCTTAAAATGCCAGTGAGCTTCCTTTTTGTGGGAGAGGACATTTGATACTTATACCACAACTGGTTACATGAAAAGCTATGATTCTCCTGTTCTAGCTGATAGTTTAATATGCGATTTCCTAAGATTAGGAGCGTAAATAGAATTCTTCAAATCCTCATGTTATTGCTCATTTTTAACCAATAAAACTTGCATCAACTCCCCCCCCCAAAAAAAGAAAACCACTTGCAAATAAAAGAGGAGTTTTCTCCAAGGGAGTCTCGCTGGGTAAAGAGCGGGGGCAGGCCACATGCCCAGCAGTTAGAGGCTCTTTAATTGTCATTTTTGGAGGGTCTTTGTTTTATAATGTCATGTCACAGATCTTTTATTTTTCTCTCTCTTTTTTGAAACTTTACCTTTTTTCATTTTAACTTTTTCTTTCTATTTTGACTTGACAGGTTCTTTGCATATTGTGCTCTATAGTATGGCTTCTGGTTTTGTGTCTTTTATGGGATCCCTCTGTATATGAATGAGCAAGTCTCTGTATCTGTATTTGTTTCTTGTGCTTTTTCTGTGGCTCTTTTCCTTCTGTTTGTTCTGTTTTATTTTAATGTATTTGTTTTTGTTTTATATTATTATATTTTATTTTATGATTCTTGAGAATAATTCTTGAGACATAGGTCATATAGTAATGAAGTTTGTAAGGTTTTTGATACAGCATTATTGATATAGTAAGGGCTCAATGACACCCTTACTATATCAAAACAAAAAAAAAGCATTTGTTTTACGGTGTCAATACTACTTCTAACTACCTGCTATTGGCATTAACTAGGAAAAATTTATCATCATACAAATTATTGTGAATTTCTCTCATGTTTCAAATGCTTGAGTTTTTCATCAAGAAGAAAATAATCACTGACATTCATTAACTGTGTTGGTTTGAGAAACATTAAATTTGATGCTGTGGTATCTAAAAATTTTTTTCCCTTTGAGAAAAAGTTGTATTACTTATTTAATTTTTAATGTTATAATATAATGACATTGCTTCCTCATATCATTTCCCTCATCTAAGCCCTGCAATATTGTTCTCCTTGATTTCTTTCAAATTTGTGGTCTCTTTTTTTATTAATTGTTGTTACATGTAAATTTAAACACAACCTGCTGAGTGTGCATGTTACTCACATGCATGTTTTCAGGGATGACCATATAACATTGGATAACCAATTGGTGTGCTCTTACTAGGTAAAGACTATTTCTCCTTCACACAGCATTGCTTGGTTGCCTGTAGTTCTTGGTATAGGGCTGAGACCTTGCTGACTTTCTCCTATCCACTTTGGTGTATCTATTTTGTCCCTATTTAGTTCATGTTTAGGTAGCCATTTTGGTGAGACTTTATGGATGTAGCTTTGGCATTACTATGAGACAATTTCCAAATCCTTTGGCTCTTATAATCTTTCTATCTTCTCCTCTACAATGTTCCCTGAGCCTTAGGGACAGGAATGTTTTTTAAATGTGTCTGTTGGGACTTGGGCTCCACAGTTCTGTATTTTGATTAGCTGTGGTTTTCTGTAGTGGTTTACATTTGTTACAAAGAGAAGTCTCTTTAATGTGGAATATTGTATGTGGTTTCTGGCCCAGACTTTCAGGCCTTGCCCTGAGCTACTGACCTGCAAACCCAGAGACCCACAGACTTACAGACATGTAGAAACACACAGATACTTACATTAATTTTATGTGAATTGACCTGGGGCCCAGGCATATAACTTGCTACTCTTTACCTTTAAACTAACCATGACTCTTATCCTGTTCAGTCATGCAGCTTGGTACCTTTTCTTAGAGCAGCATTTCAGCTTCTTTCCTCTGCTTCTTGTGACATCTCTGTGGTGTTTCTGCTCTGCTCTGAGATGTTCCCAGAGTTTTCTTGGTCTAGTAGCCCCGCCTACACTTCCTGTCTGCCTCTGGCCAATCAGCTTTATATTAAGCCAGTAGGCAGGACAAATATGTATAACATACCATAATTCCACTACAGTGGAATGAGGACTATCCTTGTCTGTTTCAGTAAGATAGGCTCATGGGTCGAGAAAATTGACTCATAAGAAAGTATATTATGTGCATGCCTTAGCAACTGGTTGGAGCCAATTTCCTTGACACTATGGAATTAGGACCCTGTCCTAATATAATCTGTGGATATGAGGACAAATATTTAGAATGCAGCTAAAACATTATAATGGTTTGGTAAAGTGGTCGTTGTGGGTTTTCCTCCATGACTCATGGCCTCATTAGCCCTAAGTTGTTGGCAGGAATTCTTGTACCAAGCATGATTTTCCTGTTTTGAGACAATTTTAAGTCCAATTAGATAGCTGTTGGTTACCATCAAGGTCTCTGTGCCACAGTGCATCCTTGGAGTTATTATGACACTCAGGTCATTGTGAAAACCCTAAAAATTTTAATATCTGTCTTTAATAAGTAGTTTAACAGGCTGGGTCAGTTCATTTAGTCTATATTGTCTTCTGTAATGCTTTTGTCTTTGCTACTAACCTTGTTGTCAGAAGCATGGACAATTGTCTTTGCTTGTTCTCTCTCAACACTTTAAAATGACTCTTAAATCTATTTTCATCTCTCAATGCTCCAAGCCTCACTCTCATTATATGAGTCCTTCAGAACACACATCATTTTTTCTTCTTCATCCCTTCCTTTTCCTCTGATCTGTTTTGTAATGTTACTGTGTAGAAAAACCCATACCACCTTTCCATCTCAAATACGTCTTCTAAATTTCCATGTCTTCTAAGAACTAGTTGACCTCTTCCATGTATGGCTCAGACATTGTCTGCAGCTATAATTAAATAGCTGAGAGTAGGTAAAGTACAAAGCAAAGAAGATTTTTTAACTCAGTTTTAGAATTGTCTACTTCCCTTCCATCACTATAATGAAGCATATCATAGGATGTGTTCCCTATGAAGTGAAGAAAGTTCATTTAGTTCATAGTTGTGGGGTTTAGCAAAAGTTCAAAAAGAACTGACCCTTGATTAACTACCTCAGAGCACAAGTAAGAAACAATGACAGCAGTGCTCATCAGGATCCACAAGTCAGGAACAATGACAGCAGTGCTCATCAGGATCCACA